>JAVQJG010047664.1:0-10307 GCA_036024015.1 Craterocephalus amniculus
AGGAAGCCGGAGTACCCGGTGAGAACCCACGCATACACGCGGAGAACATGCAAACTCCACACAGGAAGGCCGGAATCCTGACCAACTTGGGACTCGAACCCGCAGCCTTCTCACTGTGATGCTGCAGTGCTAACCACTACACAATAAAAATACAATATATAGTATATAGGTAAAAGGAATGCATTATAAAACTATATTATATGTATTAAACACCCATATATTTATTAATTTATTTGATATTTCAGTGAGATCAATAAAGTGTGTAATTCTGAAAGCTTGGCAATTAGAAGTGGAAAAGAAGTGGGAAAAGGAGGTAATCTTGTCGGCTGTGGTAATTGGAGCACTCAGGACTGTGACTTCCCTAAATTTGAAAAGCGTTTCCAAGAGATTGTGAGAGAAAGCTCGCAGATCTTTGCACGGTCCTAGAATTAGCTGAGACTAGAACCCTGGGGCTCCCAGCCCCCTATGAAAGGATCAGATCTTGAAGGGTAACCACCCACGTGGAAGCCCCGTATATGCATGTCATACAAACATTTCTAGAAAAGACCATCACCCTCCATGTTATTCTCTGCTGATAATTAAAGTTTCAGTTTAATCTTTTTCAGGCAAGTAAGGCAACAATGAGCCGGCTCAATTAATAAAAGAAATGAGCATGTTAAATCAGATTAGATTTAATTGCCCCACTTCCCGCTGTTTGATTTTTTCCTTTTTTTAACAGACTGGCAGAGTGACAGGGAGTTAAAGCATCTGCGTAGATGGAGGGGAAGTGGGAAGGACAGCTCCATATGCGTTACGTCAGCCTGAGGGGACAGCTTGGTCCGACTGTCTTTTCCTGCCACACTCATTTGGCCTCAGCAGTCATCATGTCTTGTGCTAAAGGTCTCTCGTTGCTAAAAGGCTCCTTGGCACTATCTGCAAGCTACAGACGAAGACTATACTGATTAAACATGCCTTCATTAAAACGATTACATGCACAATGCGGCTATATTTCCCACAGGCAGCCAACTAACGATGGGAGGGGGGAGGAAAAGAGGCTTTTGGTGCATGCAGAGATTTGGTTCAGAGAGGAGTTGACGGGGGTGAGAGGGAAAACTCTTGTTGGCGTAAATCTAAACGGCACAGTCTTAAAGGACTAACAACAGTCTTTGGACTTAATATGCTGCATGAGGTGGTGAGCTGTCCTGTCCTCAAGGGGACAGCCATCTTTTATTTGCCCTGAGAAGCACCCATACCTGACTCACCACACCTACAGGCCGCTTCCAGGTCAATGAGCTTCTAGCATGGAAGACCTTGCCAAAGACACAGGAGAGACGTTACTTCTGGTTCATTTAATAAAGCAAGTGTTTTGGTGCTCAAGATGATAGGGAGGGAATTAAAGTCGTGATGAAGGCCAAATGAACATTAGCAGCCTTAAGTCATTCTTCAATTTTGTCCTTTTCTGACAAAAGTTTTGCTTTTGAAGTCAAAGAGAGTAACGATGGCTGATGGCCAGAGGAGACGGCTGCACGCTGCGTTTTTCCGCTGATTGAAGCAATCTAACCTCCTCTACTGTAGATAAGGCCTGTTTCTCTGCTGCCTGTCTAAAATTACATAAATTAGGCAACTCTGTGTGTATACTTGGTGTCGAAAGAGAGCTGAGAGGTGTGTTAGAAGTGCCAGAATCAAGATACGTGTTATGGTGTCAATGTAAATCCACCAGGAATACAGTAAACTATACACTTTTTCGAACTCAAAGCATTTTATTTTCAGTAAGAACCAGAGGATGGCATCCCAATGCATCAAGAAATAAGTGTCTGATGAAGAACTGTCGAAAAGTAGAAGCTAAAAAATGAATGTGGGCAGGTGTTATATAGGTAAATATCTCAGGAACCCATCGATTGTCAGAATCTGGAGAAATAAGAAGTGAAGTCCAGGATAGTTTGTGAATTATCACTCTAATGTAAACCACCAGGTCCTTCATGATTAGGTTTAAAGAAACAAAGGAGAACACATTTGCATTTTAAATTTTTTTTTTATAGGCAGAATTAAACATGTGTCCATAAAACAGCAAAGTAAAATACTTTTAGGCTGCCAGGTCGAAGTTTCTGCCCCTCACTGATGAGACAGTCATCTTAGTAAATCTGCTTTCATATGACACCGTGTGTGTCTGTGGTTTGCCTAAAGTGGAGAAATTAGCAGAAGCTGTATCGTTGACAGAGCTGTTCTCATGGTTTTGTTACATTCCCATACAGTTACAGGGGTCTGAACTGTGGTTCGTGCAAACATCTTCTGTACAGCAGGCTCTCATCAAGAAGAGCTCAAATACTGATTAATATAAATTCTGTATTCTTTACAATATTGAACTTGGCTTCATGCCGTGGTTCAGTCTTTGCTTCTGTTTTATTTACTACTTTCAGATTGCCTAATTCTTAGAAGGAGATATTTTAGTTGCATGAAAAAGAAAAAGAATGTACCTAACATTAAAGACTTTCTTATAAATTTTGCAGTTGTAAAGTCCAAATATGACAAGTTCAGTTACTTCACATAAATCACCTGACTTCAGGCTCTCCTCTCAGCTCAGCCTGCAGCCACCATACACAGCTCTGATGTGTGAAAAGCTAATGGATTAAACGTGAAAGTCTCTTTGTATGGCTTCACCATGCATGCTGCTGGCACCACTGCAGATGATTACACCTTTGTCCTCCTCTTCTGCTCTTCTGCTTTTGTGCTGCTGTTTTGTTCTCATCATCTTATCAGCCAGTGTGATTCATAACGCCCATTTAAAGAAAGTGACAGAACTGCTTGTATGAGATGTTTGTACGTCTCTTCTTTGAATTCCTGCCCGTTGCTATACATAATCATGTGAATGTGTGCAAGAAATGGTTCAGAGGCAGTTAAAGATCTCAAATAAGAAGTCTGAAAAGCCACAGGAATCTTTTGAGTGTTCTCATTTAAATAAAGCTCAAGGTAAGGTGCAGTGTTATTATCGGATGATTAAAGATGAAACAGCTGATCAATAATAGAATGGGACGTTTCTTTAGAAGATCAGCAGTGACTTCAGTGACCTTTGGGAAGTGGATGAGGTCACTCTGAAACCGTAACTGACCACGGACTGACACTTCAGCCTGTTTCCCTGAAACGACTTCTGTTTTTCTGTTTCCCTCGATGTTTGGTCTTCGGTGACTTTAGACCTGACTGCTGCATCAGACCACAGTTTCAGTGGGAGGAACTCTGTCAAAAGTGACCACCACATGATAGCTTTGACTCCCATGAGCAGAGGAGGGGCGCAAGGTGCATCAGATGTTACTTAACATGTATAATGTGTGTTTTATTTTCAACACTGCAATAAAAACAAACAATATTGCTTAAACCTTAGACCTTTAACCAGACAAGTAGCCGCAAAAAAATGCACACTGCTTCCACTTCACTGTTTTTACACATGAAAATCAGTGAGAAGTAATTACTCAGCTTGTGACGACAATGTTGCAGGTGTTGTTCATGAATTAGAAAAATAACACAGATGATGTCACAATCCTGTCACCAGGGTTTTCTCATCTCACTGTACAACTGAAACGTGGTTGGGAATTTTAAAATCTGGGATGTAGGGACAGACAATGTCAACGAGAAGGGAAGGAGCCAGTTTTTCCGCTGTGCTTTTGGAATTTAACCTGTACAAGGAAATTAAATCAGTAGTGTCAGCTTCTGCTTCTTCATATTTCTATTGTATTCTGACTCATGTCACTTCCAGGAGATTATATTGAATCCGAGGAAGCTGAAATTTCTGTCAAAGTCCTCAAAACTATCACAATTTATAAATTTCCGTTATTTCGCATTACAGAATGTGACAGTGTGTGGGTCCTTTCCCTGTGCCTCTGACTGATCATGCGCCCTGGCTATTTGGCCATGGGGATCTCCCTTTGGCTGACTGGCAAGCGCGCATGACCTTCACCCGGGAGGTTGTGGGATCGATCCCCGCCTGGGCCCTCTGGTCGTCCTGCCACAAGAGGCTGCTGTATTTTCAAATTATCTAAAAGCTGATGTGGGAATAAGGTGGTTCAGCTAGTGAACAGACAAATTTAAATTGTTTTTGTTAAAAAAAAAAAGTTCACATCAACACACAAGTAAATTTCACCTGAGGGTGGGTATGGAAGGATCAGGAAGATGTGAATAGGTGTTCGGCCCTGTGGGGGGGATTCAGAAATCATGAGGTCATTAGCATGCTGAGAAGACAAAGATGTCTTTTAATCAAACAGGTGTTCAGTTCAGTGAGAGACATGCCTCCAGCCTCGAAATCCTGAAAAGCTCTGTCATGTGTTCACATGCAGCTTTGTAGGCCTACTTCATAAAAACAAAACAGAAACAAGAGGCAGTAAAAACAACATTTACGTGACCTTCAGACCTTACTTTTTTGTAATAAGTTAAAACTCCACTCCTTCAGTTCTCTTAGATATTATTTTAAAGGCAGGAACATGATTTAGTGTGATATTTTGGACCTTTGCCAGACATCACGCCCAAGCACTACTCATCCTCTATGGGTGGAGGAAGGCAGCAATGCACCTCCTCCACCTCCCACATCCTTGTCAGGAGCTGGAAGCGTGCCAGGATGGGAACGGCTTCCTGCTCATATCAGGGAGGAACTGGAGCACCGGGAAAGCCAAATATGGACCACCTTATCTGTTTGGATCGCATGACTCAGCACCAGACTATATATTATACTGGTGGAATGGGTGAAAAGTAAAGTGGAAGCCAGAATCAACTACAGTGGTCTCACAATAATAATAATAATAATAACAACAACAACAACAACAACAACAACAACAATAAATAATAATAATAATTAATTAATAAATAAGTAAATAAATAAATAAATAAACAAACAAACAAACAGTGTTTTTAATAGGTCAGAGTGTAGAGCACGCAGACTTTATACAGCGCATTAATCTGGGTTGAGTTTCCCTTACGACGAATAGGTCTCGTCTTGTTTACAGCTCGTGTTCCGGGCAACCACGTCATCATGTCTACGTGACAAACCAGAGGCGGGTCAGGCCTTGCCGGGCAGGAAACAGCCAATCAGCAGGCTGCTTGGATCACCCTCTAAAGCGCTTGAGAAGAAGTGCTGCGACCTCACCGCCTGTCATTTATAAGGACGCTGAGGGGAAGCGCACTCTCCGAGAAGAGACTCCACAACTCACGAGTGGAATGAAAACACCTGAATTAATCACTGGACACCGCTTTGAATCCGACTAAAGGTACAAATCGACGACTTGGTACAGTACAGTTCCACTATTTTGGAAGTTTTGCTGTCGTTTTTTTTTTTCTTTTTGGTAATTTTGATCTTCAGTATAATAGTACAGCGGGACTTTGCGCTGGATATTGACTCATTTGGGACACTGAAGCCTCGGTGTCCGCGCATCATCTTTGCAGCGCAGCTTTGTAGCTATTTGACTGTCTTATTTTGAAATATGTCCACAATAATGGAACAGCCTTTTTATGACGACTCGTTTCTCTCTGCTTATGGCCATCCAGGCGCTGCCCTGCCCGACTACAAGCTGCTAAAGCAGAATATGAACTTGAACTTCTCCGATTCATATCGGAACTCAAACTTCAAGCCACAACACCTGCGCGCCGACAGTGATTTCTATTCGGCCGGCACCGCGGACGTGGGCTCGTTGAAGCTCGCCTCCCCTGAACTGGAGAGACTGATCATCCAGAACAGCAACGGGGTCCTCACAACGCCGACGCCTGCACAGTACCTGTACAGCCGCGGGATCACAGAGGAGCAGGAAGGGTTTGCAGACGGGTTTGTTAAAGCCTTGGACGATCTACACAAGATGAACCAGATGGCTCCTCCAAACGTGTCCATCGGCACTGGTGGGGTCGCCTGCCCGGCTCCAGGAACGGTGTTCGGCTCTTCCATGCAGCCAGAATCGCTCGAGTACACAACTCTGAGCAGCTGCACAGTAAACCCAAGCCTGACCTCTGCAGCCAGTTACCCCTCCACGACTATCAGCTACCTGCCTCATCACCAGTACCACCAGCATCCTCAGGCTGTTGCGCACGGATCCCACCACTTCCAACACTCCCTGGCTGGGGCGGGTATCCACTCGCAGCGCTACGTAGGTCTAAAAGAGGAGCCTCAGACCGTCCCCGACATGCAGAGCAGCGACAACAGCTCCCCTCCGATGTCTCCGCTGGATATGGAGAACCAGGAGCGGATCAAAGCGGAGCGCAAGCGGCTGAGGAACCGGCTCGCAGCCTCCAAGTGTCGGAAGCGCAAACTGGAGCGCATCGCGCGTCTGGAGGACAAAGTTAAAGTGTTGAAAACTGACAACGCTGGACTTTCAAACACGGCTTCTTTGCTGCGGGAGCAGGTGGCCCAGCTCAAACAGAAAGTCATGACGCACGTGAGCAGTGGCTGCCAGCTCATGTTAACGCCCAAAGTCAAGTCTTACTGAAGAAGTTATGCACTTTTACAATAATTTAAAAAAAACACTGGACAAAAACTGCACTGAAAATACGACAGACTTTCTGTTAAGAGAACTGAATCTTTTGGGTTTTTGTGGCCGTGGAAAATGAGCCCACGGTCAGAAATCACACGAGACTAAAACACTTTAGGGCATTTTGAATACATTTTTTTAAAAGTGTCGCCTTTTGTTTTTGCTGGTTTATTTGTGATGTAAATTATTTGTGATGGTAAACCTTCATTTTTAAAAAAAAAAGAAAACCTGTACAGTATAAATATTTAATTAAATTAAACCATGAAATGAAGAAACGTGTTGTTTTTCACTTACTCCATCGAGCTACTTTTAATAGAGTTCTCGTAAACAAAACCACCCGAGGTTTACAGTAGAATTTGCTAGACGCAGAAAACGTCCCAGCGTAGGATTTTTCCTTATTGACGTATATACGTCAGCTCGTATTTGGTAAATGTTTCTAGCAAACGTCATATCACAAGGTTTCCGGGAACTCCCTCCTACATTGCCAGTCAGAGAAGCTGCGCTCTCCCCTTTACACCACAATGAGGGTTTGTCAATGAGACAGTTTATTCGAGTGAAGGGAGTTTCCCCAAACTGCTTTCAGTTTCCCAAAACAAGCTGGGTGAGCACTAGGAAAGGTGGTTGAAGAAAAAAAAAAAGTTCCGTAGGCTATAGATAGACGAAGCAGACTGATCAGTTCTCGTCTTTTCAAACTTGAGTAAACAAAAGTGGCAGTAATAACATCCCACATGGGCAGACGAGACTATTTGTTTTAGTAGACAACATGTTTCCTAGAGAAAATACACAGAAGAAACCACTTAAACTGGGAATACCAGTAACTTTTTCCTCAGCTGATATGGACTCAAACAAACAATCCAATCTTTCCCAATGAGTTTCAGTGCCGCTTGGCAACGACGGGATGCTGTGCTGAGTCAGCCACCACAATAACTCCAATATTAACCAAGACTGGCAGATTTGATGCACTCCCATCTTTTGCCAGGCACAGGAGCCAAGACTATAATTTCTTCAGTTTAAGAATGAGTTATCCAAAAATATTTAGAGCTATGCTGCCACCTAGAGGCAGCATAGCTGGTGCAAGTTGTCCTGTTGCACCAGAACCTCTTAAAAATATGAATCTGTTGCACAAGGTCTCATGAAGAACTGTTCAACGAGCCAGTTGTGTGGCAGTAGGTCCAGATTGTGTGAACCGGGAAATAATGTAACCTCTCCGATATTCAACCCCAAGGGGGAAATTAAGTAGTCTCAGCAGTCGCCCAAAACAGCACAACAAAATACAAATAAAGACAAAAATGTAGAGAATGAATAGCCTTTGGAGGATAAAAACTGCAAACAATACAAAAGTGATTTAATATTAAATGATTTATAAATTACAGGAAAGAATTTCTATTGGAATTGAATTTCCAATAATACCTTTAAAACTTATTTTAGAAGTCATTTCATTTTCAGTTGTATATTAGATACTTTGCCTTATTTTGTAGTACCTATCCCTTCCCCATAAAATTTTACATTCTTCTATTTAAACCCATAAAAAAAAAAGGAAAAAAGAATCTTAGTCATATTTACTCCTGTTATTTCCAATCTTGATATTCCCCATCTCTAGAAGTGAATTTCCATTTTGCATTTCTAAATCATTTCATAAATTGAAATGTGATGTTTTTTCAAGGTGCGTTTTGGCCGTTAGCTCCTCATCCGTTTGTCAAACATCATTGGTGCAGGTGACAAGATATAAAAGCAGGGTTGAACATAGATTGCAGGCTTTGACTGTTTTCTCAGGGAGATGGAGCTGTAGGTAAAGCTCCAGCAGAAATGGTCAACTTTCTGATCATACACGAAATTCGGTACGTCGCCCTTCAAGCAGAAAAATAACAGTTGCTGATGACTATTTAGTATTTTGTGTAGATGTTATACCAGTAGGCTGCACAAATGCCCAGCAAACAAAAAGAGGCAACAATTTAAGTATCAGTCCTCTACAAACACCAGCTTAATCCATCAGAAAACAGACAACTTGACTTTAGTTTTCCGACTGTTTAATAAAGATGACAGCAAATCATTGATGATGGCAAGGAAAAATATTCATACTTTGACAATAAGGAACAAAACCATACTTTTCAGTGCTTGAGACTATGAGGTTACCCCACCAATTCAAGACCAGACAGAAAACATTTTTTTACAGAGGATTCTCTTTTTAAAACAAGGAGAGAAATGTGGTTTAATACGTTGGACGCCATAAGATACTGCTTCATAGGGGCACCTCATCTGAAGGCAAGTGCTGCAGTCAGGAAGTCAGCTGGACAGAAGATCTTAATGTTTTTACTGCTTGGAGAAAAATGCTTTGCTCTTCTCAACATCTGGCACAATGGTGTCGCTGCCGGGTTTCCATCCAGCAGGGCACACTGTGTAAGAAAGAAAGTTTACTGAACTCTGCACAGCCTCGGGACAAAGAACATGTGAACGGAGGGCAAACAGATTATGCAACTCTGGACAAACCGAGCAAACCTTTATGCCATTTAAGTAATTTACATAGGTTCTGTTAAATATTTGCAGAGTAGTGTTTTCATTTTAAATTAAGGGGAAAAAATTAAAAGGCCACATTCTGTCTTTAAAAAAAATCAATAAATGAAGTCAAAGAAAAAAATCTGGTCACCTTTAATCTTAGCTGAAAAACACTGCTTGGCTTTGCAATTAAACACAAATGCCAGCAAAAAGACAAGTATGTGGTCAATATTACACTATACAGCAGACTCAACATGAAATTAGTCCAATATGTTCTGTTACTTTAGTCAATTGTGATGTGCGTTCCACATAGTCCAGATGAGGGAACATTTTGCTAAATGCCAACAGTAAACTTGTAATGACGCTTTAATGCAATATATCAGATCCATATTTAACCAAAAGCAGCAACAAACCCCAAACAAATTGTTTTCACAACACATGAAAGCTCTAAAATGTTTATTTAATACAACACACTTAATTCATGTTTAATTCGAGGACAGGTGCAGGGATTTACTCACCCTCCCCATGTTTGTCAGTGTGCTGGAAGGCTTGAACCAGGCGAAGAGTCTCGTCCACGGACCGACCCACAGGCAAGTCGTTGATGGTGATCTGCCTTAAGATGCCCTTGTCATCAATCACAAACAGGCCCCTGAAAATAAAATTAAAAAAAGAAAATCATTTAGACATTTATATCATTTGGCATCTTTTTAAAATTCTACTTAAAACCTTTACTCTTACAGCTCATCCACTAAGAGTCAGGAAAGTATTCTCAGTATAAACCCTAACCAGCTATACAATGACTCAGCATTTCAGGGTGCATTCACACTGCAGCATAAACACCAACCACTCTGATGTGGATCAAAGAAGTGGCCTGAAAATGGGGGAACATGTTGAAGTGTCCTTTAGCAAGACACTTAACCCTACCTTGCCTCCCGACGTGCCTATCGGGTGTATGACAGTATGCTTCAATTTAGGTGCTGCGTAAATGGGTGAATGCGACATGTGATGTAAAAGAGTAGTCACATGAAAGGCTGTCTATAAGTACAGTCCATTCACAAAAACAGCTTGTGTTCTGCAAACCACAATAAAACTAAGCTCAAATCCAGAGTCCGGTACAGGTCCTGATGAACCGCTGACTTATATTAGACTGAAAACTGAATCAGACGATCTTTAAGCAGACGTTGTCGCATCAATTTTTCATATTTAACATGATTGTTTGGTCATAAAACACTTTATCCACAATATTAAAAAGGGAAAAAATAAAAACACTGAATCTGTTACATTTAATGACAGAATTTCAACCTGTTTTTTCTTCTTCCTGCTCTTTGATTATTGATC
>JAVQJG010047678.1:0-23470 GCA_036024015.1 Craterocephalus amniculus
GTACTTAAGTAAAAGTAAAATTACACTTTTTAAAACGTACTTGAAAAAGTATAAGTACACAAAAAAGCTACTCAATTACAGTAGCGCGAGTAATGTAATTCGTTACTTTCCACCCCTGAAGCTTGGCACACTTCTTTTCTCATCCAATCATCTCATCTGCTTCGTTTCCATTTTCTTTTTTATTACACTCCTGAGTTTTAAAGAGACTTTGAATGAGACTTCAGGCTAGTTTTTGGTTTAAAAGTTTGAAGGAAGTTTGAATAATTGTAAAGGCCATCCTAGAAAAAATCTTTTGCACAGTCTTTTGCTCAGTACTATTAATCAGCTTGAAGTGAAATAATTGTAGAATATAACATGATTCTGCTAATTAAATATCAAAGAATCCATATTTATGTTAAGAGCTTACTGCTTCCCATATCTTGTTATTTTTGTGTGCATTTGGTAGCGAAAGTAAACATTAAAAAATATCCACATTTCGCTTTGTCTTGTTCTATTTAAACTAAATACTTTTCCAGCTTTTATTGGACGAAAGAACTTTGACTTTGATGTTCATAATGGGATCCATAACCAGAGTCCTACCGCACAAGCACAAGCTGCAGCCCTGCCTCCTGCTCCTTTTGTTTAAAACTGACAACTTGTGCTTGACATTGCTAACCCGAGCTGCAGACCAGGCTGATGAGCTGCTCGCGCAAACTGGATGCCACAAGTAAAACCTAAAAGAAGGCTAATGATGTTTCCCGCAGGTTCATCCTCGTTTCTCTCCATCACTTCTTATGAATTCTCCCTCCCTGTGGTTCTGCATGGAGTTTAAACCTTCCTGTTTGTCCTCACATATACTGTAATTTTTCCGATGAGTTGAATGGAGGAGCAGAGAGCTCTTCCTTTCCTGCATCTCTCCCACACACCTGAGTGCTTTTTTCTCCTCTCCCTACACTTTGGTGAGACAGCTCTGCAGTGTAGGCAGAGTGTCTGAGTCGGATTTGACCTCAGCAGTGGTGCGGCCAGGCAGACTTGTGTTTTTCGACTCTCAGCCTCAAGCTGTGAGTTTTATGCAGAATTTAGCCCCATTATTTTCTTTTCAAGCTCTTCAGATCATTATGAAATCATGAATGTGTGTCTTAGTGCCTATCACAAATTTTTGGTTTGCGGTGTGTGCTTGAAGAGATATCGCAGTGACAGACTGAGGTCGTAAATTATGATGGAACTAATATCTTGATGAATGAAAGGGTTTAACATGCAGAAGATGTGGTTTCTTGTTTTTAGGGGATGCCAAGTCAAAAATCTGCAAATGATTAAATATGGGCGCTTGCCTTGGCTGCAGAGGCTAAGTTATTTTGCAAACTTCGATTTCTGCAGGCAAACTTTACTCACTGAAACATGTTAAAATGAATTGTTTCCCCTAAGAGTGATCTGTCATCCTTTTTTCCTGATTTTAACTTACAGAAAAATAATCTCATAAAGGATGCGACAGATTCAGCTGTCATGTATCTGGATCCATTCTGTTCTGGTCCCTCACAGCACATCTCTGTCAGCTCTTTTCCATATACCAGAGCAAAAATAAACAAATGAATATATGTTTTTTTGATTTTATAATCCCTCTTCAAGTACCTCATAATGAATTTTATATTTGGCTGTTAAGGTGTAGCAAATCTTCTAGGCTGGACTTACATTACTTGTCTAGACTGACCTAGTCTAGACAGTGTAATCTAAGTGAGCTGTGATACTGGCTGACCAGTAACGGGAGCAGGGAGACAGTTAGACAGTTAGACAGTGTACAAGCTCTGACTGACTGATCGTCACACAGGACAGCAAATACACATGACCGAATGACCCAAAAGTAGAAACACAAACAGAGAATAAATTGGATTGACCTCCTTCTCAGGCATGAAGCTTATCAGATGCTACTCTCATGCTGATCTCTGTATTTTGCAGAATTCTGAGCATAATCTTCCTCCCAGTTTCCCTTTGTCTGTAGATGAGACCAACTCACAATCATGAAGAACAAAAACAAAGAGAACCTACAGAACCAGTAGCTCAGATAGCAGGTTGTCGCAAGAAAGCCCGAAATAGTGATGGATGTTCCCTTTAAAACATGCACACATCCCACTGGTTGTTTAAACTCTGTTGCATAGACTACAGTATGTACAGAGTGATCGCATAGTCAGAGGAGGAAGAAGCAAAAAAAAGTTTTCTTTCCCCACTTAATGTGATCAGGCTGGTAAAAACAATAGAAAGAGAGGGAGAGAAAATGAAGTGAGGACAAACAACTGCTTCCTCGTTTCTTTATGGCGCGGTGAGCGGCACACCTGAGTGATCACACACTGATTGGCCTGAAAGCCGCGGCAGTGAAGGCAGCACATTAGATTTCATTTAGCGACAACGCAGATTAATTACTACTAGAAATTCATCAAAGTTATTACCATCAATCATTTAATATACCACAGCCCTTTTGGTAAGTAGTTCAACATTGTCTGGAAACGCCTTCTTGTCCAGCTGTTGCTGCCCAAACTTACTTCGTACTTAGTTAATACATGTGTTATTCTGTAGGCCCTAAACTGGTCTGCCAGTCCAGTCTGGCCTTTTGGTAAATGTGAAAATGACATCAAAGATATTAACTGCATTAAAAATGATTTCAGTAAAAATGACAGTAATTCCTTATTCGTCCATGTGCGGTTATGTTTTTATGTTTACGGATAAAACATTCACAAGACGTATCCGTCTCACTTCAAAGATTTGACTTGAGTTTGTGAAAGAAAGCGAATCAGCTGAGGTGGTCAGGGTTATATGGAAATGTACACATGTGTACCATTTAAGATAACTCTTGGCATTAAAGTGGTTAACACTGCCTTGAAGTGTGAAAAAGTTGTGTTAGGAGCTGTCCTCCCTGTGCCTGAGTAGATTTCTTCAAAGTGCTTTGGTCACACAGTCCAAACACAAGAATGGGAGCAATAAGTGAGTATTGTGATATTTTGTGTTGGTCTGCGGTTGTTGTATTCTCTGGCTCTTAACACCATAGCACCCGGGATAGGCTTATCCCTTATTCAGAAAGAAGTAAAAGTGAAAAAAGAACCTTTTGGCTGCAGGTTTCACAGCAGCGGAGATCTTATTTCTATGTTTCGTTGCAAGTGTTACAGTAAACTGCTGACACGGGAGTACAGTAAACACTTACAGTGGTGCTGTAAGGGTGTTCTCGTGTATGCCAGGATTTGTACAGGGTTGTCAGCATATTTGTACGACACTAAGGCTGGAACAAGAAAAAGAAATAATTAAAGTACCCACATCATAAATCCTGGATTATGAACTGGAACATGAATGAAGCTGTTTTGTTGAGTTTATTGATCAAATCTGGGACTCATTCTGTGTTACGATAAAAGCTGAGCTAAAAACGACAAGAATCCCCCCCAAACGCTTGCAGCACATGGGATGCACATGCACAATCACAGCTGCACACCCCCCACGCAGCCTTCTCTATAGGACACTGTAGCTAACCATATGCTGGCGCAGGCTTCATGTCAAACTGTCATTAAATGTTCAGCAGGCAGAGGATGGCGCAAATTACATCTGACAATGGATGAGGCCGGGCTAGAGTTTCTGCTCACTGTTGTGTGGGAACGACAAGGGAGAAGATGCAAAGAGAAGGAGAATGGAAACAGAAAGACAGGATAGCAGAGTCTGTGCTAATCATTCCACGCTGTACCATCCTCCGCTGACAGACACGCTCTGAGAGGGACTCTGAGTTCCCGCCTTCCTGTCCCCCATCACCCTGCCTCTCTTTCTTTGTATCTGTCCGTTGTTGGGTTTCAGGAAGTGAACCCAGGGTTACACGCCATCTGCTCTGGTTCTGCAGTTCAAGCAAAAGCATGAAAAAAAAAGAGGATGTGTCAAATTATCCATAGGTACCGGTGTGTCAGAGTTTTATTTGTCTCTTGCAGCACCTTTTAGTCACATAACTTACACAGCAGAGCAGCCTTTAAACTGTTTATCACCCATAAACACTCGTGTGTCTGGCTAACAAAAACATTAATATCCTGTTGGATTGTGGAAGATGCTTTATGACAGATGGATACTCTTGAATTTGTCTTTTTTGTTATAGTGTAAACTTCTCGCAGGTAACTCCTAGCAGACATGTGCAGTGATGATTAAATGTTGCAATTCTGCTGCCTAATCCCCACTGCATCTACAATCCTGTCATATTTGCCTTGTGAATCTGCTGACTGATGTAATATGTTGTCAGCTGGTGCCTTATGCAAGCTCGTTGGAGTAGAAATTATCTACATTTTGTTGAGATTACACTGCAGCAGGGCAGTGCAGGCATGTGCATGTATGAAGGGGATGGAGGTTATGGGATGCACTGCTGTATATCTGAGCACAGTGATAGTGAATTATGGCACACTTGCAGATTCATCCTCTGCCTTTCAAAGCAGCACTACGGCTTCAACAGAAGGTTTATGAGTGCAGTTTTAGTGTGTGTTGCAAAAATGAATTTCCTACCATCACACTGGTGCTCTGGTAAAAGCTCATTGACCCGGTCATTATTTCCTTTACTTTCAGGCTCACACTCACTCACATAGGTCAAAGTCATACACAGGAGAGTGATTATGTGGCTTCTGCATGTTTCTGCACAGTCAGAGCAGACAAAGTGCAGCTTGTTTCTTGTGCCATCTTTCCTGAGTCACAGTGTGTTGTGATAAGAGCACTGACTCAGTCTGAGTATTAGGCTTATCAGCATCTTGTTGGGTTTAGATTTGAGGATCTTACAATACTGATGGGTTTAATGCTTTTGAGAGAGAGAAGGAGTAGCAGTAGGTAAGAATGATGGGAAGAAAAGAGAAGGTAGAGGGTACAGTATGTCTAATTGTTTCTCTGTCTCATCTTTGGATACTGCAATCAAACTGTTTGGATCTAACCATGTGTTGGGTTGGATTGGATCTGGTTCGGTTTGTTTCTGTACTGAATACATGACAAATAAAATAAATGAGAAAGACACACTGGCATGTTTTTCAAATAGAGGTTTTTAAGGATATTCTTCCACCAATCTTTTTTTTCAGAAGAGCACCTTCAGTCAAAGATGTAAAAGTGTCAGAGAAAGAAAACACTTCTAACAGCATTGAAATCAACAAACACTGATTCTTTCTATCATTCTCATACTGAGCAGATAATTCCACTTTAGTAAACTATAGATCTACCCATGTAATCTGCATGTTATTATGTGGTAATGGTTGGCATGCAGTATTTTGGACAAGCCAAATAACCAATCAGAGCATAAAACAGCAATTTGCAGAGGTGATATGGATGGTTACTAAGCATTAAGTTAAAGCAAACAACACCTCGTGCTACTCGTTTAGATTTTGTGGAATTCAACATTCAACAGCTGTAACATCAGCTGGAGGAGAGCTGTAGAAAAAAGTTGCCTGAAGAAAGATGTATTGGATATTTATTCTTTATTATTTGACACCAAATGCACTTTTAATGGCTTCAGTCTTTGATTTATTTTTTCAGTGATTACATTTTGAAGAGAAGGGTTATGTATCTGGGAGTGACTTGCACAATGAATGATATGATGAAGATGATTGGATAATAACTAATAACAAAATGGGATCAGTGAGGCTGACACTGTATCCCACGTTTACTCGTGTTTTGCTGAAAACATATATGTATATTTACAGTATATCTGCTCATTGGGCTGAGTAACCTAATTCTGGTTTCCTTCTATGGAATCCTGAGAAGTGAAATGCCCTTTCTTTTTTTTTCTGCAATTATTATTGGATTTCAGTTCACTTTTAGAAGAATTATTGTTCCCAAATTTATTGTACTTTATAAAAACTCCTGAAAATCAACCTTAAATGGATTGCAATTATGTCTTCGGTAAGATGTTTAAAATGGTGACAGAGGCATGAGTTACTTTTGTTAGTCTTGAGTTAATCTCGTCTGAACTATTTCAACAGATGAGTTGAAAAGATGGACATATCCTCTTAAATACACAATGAAGTCTATTTTTGATCCTCCCTGTGTTGTTGGGTTCACTTCATGATATACTCTTCATGGCAGTGTAAGGATGACCTGTTCCCCTCTGCCGTTAAACAGACATACAGATTGCTCTAATACTACATTATACTACATTAATTTGGTTTTTTACCTGCTTTGCTGGAACACAAACACTGATGAAAACTGTTTTTACCAGAGGCAAAGCTTCCAACATCAAAGAGGGCTGAACTGTGCCGATTGGATAATATTTACTTAAAGTGACTGCAGCTGTGTGTGGCCCTTTAACAGCAGCTGGCGGTGTGTACTCGGGTCAATGCACGCAGCAAGAACAGGAAAGCACTCTTTACTGTTTTTCACAAGGTTAGTTACCACCCACCCAACTGTAATGGTGTTTATTCTGACAGATGTATGCAGAAACAGACATGTAACCAGCAACCACATGTGTCCTTTAAATTTTGTGACGTAGATATTTGTTTTTCAGGAGAAAAAGAAAAATAATTAACATCTGACTGCTATTTATATTTGTTTGTGAGGAGGTCTTAAAAGCATATCCAGCTGCTGCAGCTGATTTCTTAAAATGAAAACAATCAGAAAGAAGCAAATTCCTGCCGATGCTTCATCCTGTGCTGTAACATAAAAGCTGTGTTTTCTCTCATGAACTAATTCACTCTCTGTTAATTTGGCAGAAGAGGGCTGGTGTCAGCTCAGCTTGTTGCCTGCTGAGAGCTTGCACAGCACAACGGTGTGAAAGGCCAGATTAGCAACTACTGTAAATCTGTCGACACACTGAGCCAAATGTTGGAACCATAAAATCATAATTAATAAACGAAATATCGCTTTTCCTGCAGGTTTTTCTCTGAAACTAACAAATGACAAATATCTGCATATTAGGGGTGGTTGTTACTGGTTCTTGTATTGAATATGGAGTACTTTTAAAAGATCAAAAACAGGCTCATTTCACTATCTTAAAGATATATATATATAACTTTTTGACCTCAACACTCCCCTTTCTGGACTTGTTTGATGGCACAGTGACATCTATTATGTGCATTTTTAGAGCCGTCGTGGCCCAGCTGCTGCTGAGAAACTGCACTACAAAACTTTCACTTCCAGGACTCCGCAAGCTGAGTTTCACTTTGCGCATGCCTTACATGCTAGCAAGCGAAATGTAAACACATCGGTTGTTTAGAACACATGCCACCGAATTCAGCAAAAGAAACATCTGAAGACATTATCTGAGAGAAATCGACAGCCCAAGGGATAAGACAAGAGTCAAAATACGTTTTTACTGACTGAAGATGCTCACAGCACAGGTGGGATGCTGGATGGATGCTGAATTATCTGTTGTTAGGGGGCACATTACTGAGAAAATTGCAAAAGTTCTGTAGTGCTTCTTTAATCAATGATTTAATTTAGTCTGCATTAGCTTTTAATGTTCTGTAGCAGCCATGTGGCAGATTTAATTGTGTGTAAAAATATTTTTCCGCCTCAGTTATTTGCTTGTGTTGTTCTAATTTTAGCTAAGGATCTCAGATAACTGAAACTAAAATGGGAGTTTTATGTCCATATTTTTTGGTGGTATATATCACATACAGAAGTTCATTAAGATAATGAATATATGAGGCTAAATCCCCCCTCAGGTAAAATTAAACCAATGAAGAAAAAGGTACACAAACATGTCTTAAATACAGGAGAGCGAGACAGCCCAATAAGCATGAAGATATGGATAATGTCAGGCTAAAGCTCTTATAAAGTGGATTGCTTTAATACATGACCCTGAACCTATTTCCAGGAAGAATCACTGTTTTCATTTTAAATGCTGTAAAATAAGTTATAATAAGTTAGCTGTATAATAAGTTAGCTCAGCAAAAGATGATATCTTTTAGTTTTGAGATGAACAAACCTACATCTATCACAGGAACTTATAAATAGTCAAGGTTTTTTTCCTGCAGGCAACTTGTACATTAAACTAGTCTATGCTCATAGCTCATTTAAAATTATGTGGTAGACAGACAAAGGGATAGAAAGAACAAGAGAGAAAGTTAATGATCATCTTTATAATCCCTGCAGGGACCTGTCACATTGAACTGTGGACAAAATATTAAACTCTGACTGACGCTGGTTGCCTGCGACCTGCAGCTGCCCTAGGAATCAGCGATAGTATTATTAATGATGATGGTATGCCTCCAGCTGGAACCAGCATTCAGCTACTTTCTCTCTGATATGTGAAAGTGTTTGCTAAGATTTTTATTTTTTATTTTAAACAAACATATCTCAAAGTTTGTAGGATGTGACTTTATTGTTGATCATGGTTCTGATTGGATTTAAATGACATAATAGACATAGATAAGAGTAATAATTACTCCCATCTAGCTGTGAGCTAATTTAATGCAAAGCACCGTCTCTCCGGCACCTCGCTGTTTAAGCGCATTATCACTACCAAAGCTGCTGAGAGTCATAAACGTGCAAACATCAACATTTTGCACAAGTTGGAGTGCCATCACGTGATCAGGTACATAACGATACCTAATTCTGTTTCCTTATTGATGCTGATAAGTAACAAGCATGCTCTCCATGTATTCGGTACCAAACTACTTATTGCTTATGTCATCGTGTGAAATCGTTTGCGTTACTCCTAGACTCAGAGATAATCTGATGAAGTAAGAGGAGAGGAAGACGAGGAGGGAGAGGCAGAGACAGTCAAAGCTGACTTAAGGCCCATTTATGCTCGACACAGAAGTCAGATACGCAGATGCACGGACAGTTTCGTCCATCTTCTGCGTCAATTATTTGGTGTGTTTTCAGAAGAAGAATGAAGACAAGAATGAAAACATCAAAAGTTGCACAAGCTTTTGAAACAAGGCTCTGCAAGTGTTCAGGGTGTGTTGGTGGTTAGAAACAACTTTATACCCTCACATAAGTGCCGCCAACCGATGTCTGAAACTAACGTCGTATAGTGAAGTTAATGAACTCAGCACTGCCGCTTAGCGGAGGTTAGCCGTAGCAACGTAAACGACGCATGGAAGTATGAAGGCAGCGACGCATGAAGACCTTCGGAACGGACATCCCCGTTTACGATTGTAACGGAGCATAAATAAGCTATTCGGCCCAATCCCAGTTCTCCCCCCTAACGCCTTTGCGTGGATGCAGAGGGTGAAGGCAAAGGTTCATGTTTAATTGACACAGCCTCTGACATCCACCATAACAGGAGGCTGGTTGGCTCGTGGCTCGCTGTTTACAAGAGCTCACAATACAACAGAAACCAGAGCCTAAATAAAAATTACGTATATCGTTATACTATATAGAATTAAATTAAAACCTTAATGCAAATTACGACATTGCTACTTTTATTTTCTAAACATGCGTGAAAGCGTAAAGCTCCTCCTACCCCTTTGCCATGAAGTCTGCATCGGAAAACCCTCCTGTTTCTAGCATAACGGCAAAACAAACTTCACTGTTAGACTGAACCAACGTACCTGTCCAGCAGAAAGCTGCAACCTCCACCTCAGTTTTCATCTCCCTCTCCTTCATGAGTTATCTCCATCTGGTTGCTACACTGACTTAAACTCTCCTTTTCTCCTGGATATTATTCCTTTTTCTTTTCTTGGTTTTTTATCCCCCCCCACCCCTCGGGGTGAGAGTATCGATGCTCCTGCATTTCAATGGACAACAGCAAGTTGAATCCTCCACGGTCGACAGCATGTTTCTCCTCCTCCCCCAACAATGGGACTAACAAGTTTGTCCAGTTTCAGCAACTGTATTCCAAGACGGCGATGCAACATGGCAGCTTTCAGTTGTGTACACCAACGTATTTATGAATAAGATATTCTAAGCTACAAAAACATTTTGATACCATTGTGATTAGACTAAGATAAAGCACATATTGCAATACTTGATTTTTGCAAATATAGCAAAATTAAAAGGCAAATGAGTCACACACTGTCCCTTTAAGGGAGAACCAAAGACACCCAGGTTTGCTCTCGGAGCAGGGAGCATGGCGTATGATGATGCAGTCGGTTAAAGTAGAAAATCCAAATCCTTCATTCAACCAAATGAGATACCAAATCAGATTTCTAACCTGCCAAATACAATATGATGATCACTGCAATTATAACACTTCTGTCAGTTTGAGTCTCATTAAAACAGTCAAGCACTCAACCCTTCATGACCTCCGTTCAGACCGCAGCAGAATATAACGGATGCAGATAATATGGTTGTCTCCTGTTCAGAGCCAAAAGTGAATCAGAGAAAGTGAAAGAGAGAGCAATGGATTAAAAGAGACTGATATGACAGAAAGGTCATGTAGCCATGTTTTCATTGCTGGTGGTTATTAAGATGCTGAAGCTTTAGAAGGGCACTCCTTTTAATCTGGTCTCCCAAGGGACATTCGTTACTCCCAAGAGCTTTCTGAAGTCAGTAATTAGTCCTTCATCGGTTTCTTAGCCAATATCACAAAGAGGATGGTCTCTTTCTAGCCATTTAGAAGAACCTAGTTGGGGGTTTTGTCGTTTGCACCCTCATATTTTCCTTGCATTCAGCAGCATACTGTGGCAAATATGAACTGGAAAGTTCAGTATAAGGTTAAATCTTTGGAATAAAATAAGTTTCTTTTTCAATCTAGTCCACTTTGCTTGAATCCAGAAGGACAGTAAAAGATCATTCTCGAAGTCTGAGACAAGCTACTCAACCCTCTCATGCTTCCAGCTAATAAACACAACATCCACAGCAGTCATCCCTGGTTTGAAAGCAACGGGGCCATCAGACAGACTGCTGAGTTTGTTAGAGCAGATTCCCCTCAGCATACCTGCCGTTGTCACACCATATCTCCCAGTGGCACTTTTTACTGAATTTGCCCAGATCAGCGGATTCTTGTGAGCCACTGCTCAGGAAGCTGGAAGTTTACATTGCGTTAAATCCATGCTTGGTGCAGTGAAACATTAAACAGTACTGCCATAGTGATAATTTCGTTCGTATTGATTTCAGTATTTAAAAAGCTCCAATAAAAAATATCTGCACCATATATTGTTTCTCCTGTTTGATTCGTGAAGCAGCCAGGTATGGTCTCCCCCGAAAACCCACTTATTTGGGGAATTTTCATACATTGAATGTTTGAATTTTCATCTGATGAAACTAATCCTTTTTATTAAAATAAAAACCTCCAGGGTTCCCTCTGCATGCTACTTCCCTAGACAGAATGGTATGTTTTTAAACGACCTGTCCCCAGAGCTACATCTCATGATCTCAGATAATGATTATTATCACAGCAAACTTCAGCTGCAGCTAAAAGAGACTTTAGAACATGGACTACTCCCTGCTGCTACATGCCATCAAGGAGCACTCTCTTCAGTGTGGTATCCTTTGAACAATCCTGAGCTTAGCACTATTAGTACAGCGAAAACCTTTAAAAGAATTAAAGTATCCACACACAGAAATGGAGAGTAAAGAGGACGTTCACGTGAATCAATCATTTGAGTCAATTTTATATGAAACAAAAAGAGTCAGTATCATTGTCATACAGCTGCGATTGTATTCAGTGTGATCATCATCCTCTTGGCTGAATCACACTGCCTCCCCGATCTCTTGTCAGGAATTATTTGTCTCGAATGTGTCTCTGCAGTCCTGACACATGAAGAGTTTTTTTTTAAACTAATGATTCAAAGGATCAAAGTAGGGCAGGTCATTGAAGTGAACTAACACTGATCCCATGTTGTTCGCTACATAAATTAAACCATGGTCAAGCTGGATGCGTGAATACATTGCAGTACTGTATGTGTGTCAACACCATGACTCTCTGCAGCAACACGATGTGCAGGATTCTTCTTCTCAGTGATGTGTGCTGCAGGTCAGGGTGAAATGCACCGCTAAATAGCAGGAATAGCAAATAAAAAGGGATTTTCAAGTTGCACAAAAAGAGTTTTCTGACAAACATTTTCTCTTTTCAAGCTGTTGCAGTTCTCAATACGATCTTTTCAGTGTGCTTGCACCCTTTCCCCTGCATCTCTTAGACCCAGAGATGCTTGAACAAAAGTGACAAAAGCATGCCAACAGAAGCTATGTACATTTTTGTTTGGCAATGGCAATGGCATAAGTTGTTCTCACTATCTGATATTTAGAGCATGACACAAACACCACTCTATGTGGTCATTATTTATTACCATAATGTAAAATGTAAAACTGATAATAGGCAGAGTTAAATAAATCAGGGATTGATGAGGGTGCTTTTAAGCGTAAGGGGAGATAAAAAAAAGAAAAAAAGTACTCTTAAAATTTACATCTATCTCTTTTATTACCAGAACTGATCCAATCCAATTTCTACCAGACATAAAACCTGAGGCACAAGAAGCCAGAATAGTTGATATATGGTGGATATTTTTACTGCTGCTGCTTGTAAAGTACTCTCATCTCGGTGCAGTCGTGGTCATTTTAATTTCATTGATGCAATTAAACCCTTTAATGCTCTTTTCAGTCAACGTTTTTACTTTGTTCAATCTAATTGATATAATTTTTGTGAACTGGCTGTTTTTCAACTCTAGATACAGATGGTTAAAAATCAAAGATCCTCACAGCACAGCTTAAAACAAAATTACATGTTTTGATCTTTTATAGAAATGTTAACATCTAGTTCGATGACGACAGGCCGGCAGCTTTCAGATGTGTTTTTCTCTGCCTTCTTGTCTCTTTCACATCATGATTTATCAGAGCAGATGTTTTGCTGATGAAATAACAGCACCACGACGGTCAATTACCAGCAGCCAGGAAAGTAGCGAGACATACTAACCAGATCAGGGGGTCAAAGATGAGAGAAGGTGGTGGAAAGTTTATTGACAGGCTCAAGAAAATTTTTACCTTTAGCAATGTGTTTCACATCAGCTTGTAAATTCAGTGTGTGCAGGCACAAACTTTTTTGGCCTTCAGCTTGTGAACTTCACCATTCATCACCCTGGAAAGCTGTCAGATCCCATAAATATATTGGGGTCCTGATTTCTGAACCATATGCAAACAGCCACAGGGCCATGTGATTGCTTTCCAGATAGTCCTTTTCAATTTGCCTTTTTTTCAGTCCTCATATTCTACCCTTTCACTCCTTTTTTCTTCTATTTCTGTCTTTTCTTTCTCGTCCTTCTATTTGCTTTCCCTTTCACTGTTTGTCCCTCTCGCCGCCCCCTGTAGAGCAGTGACACACTGTACACTTGCTGTTGTTTTAGAGTGTCTGCTATAGCTCACTGCATTTTATCCACGCCACAGAAAATCCCCTCGCAGTACCCTGAGGCCTGCGCTGTTTTTTTTTTTTTTTTTGTGCAGTGTACTGACGCCTACACACACTGTGATGAGCACTTGCATGTAAATCGGAAACATTTCAACACGAAACACATTTCGCCTACGTTTTACACATTTTTCACCGATCAGTTGAGAGAGCAGGAAAAGCTTTTGGCTCACTGAAATGGATTACACGTGTAGACACTAACACACTTTACAACAAGGGAGGTTTCACTCGGAGGTGGATTTTACATGATTGCCAAAATGCTTTCTGGATTTAGTTTTTTAATTTATTAGTCAATGTCATTTATAGATGGTTTAAAAGGCCCCTTAAACTAGTAAATTATGTTTTGTTTTCATAACTACACTGCCCTGAGGGTCGCTTGTGTTTTGCAGTTTGCAAACACTGAGTGTTCATTATCAGTAGGAGCACAAAAAACACTTACTCATACCTGTAATTAAAAGCAATTAAAAGATTTGGCCTTTTAGCTGTTCGCAGTTCTATGAATATATCTCAAAGAATAGTCTTGGTGGAAGAAGGTCACTGGTTTGAGCCGTGGCTGGGAAAAGGTTCAACTGGTCACTCTAAACCAGGGATCTGCAACTCCGGTCCTCGAGGCCCGGCGCTCTGCAGGTATTGCATGCTTCTTTGGAGCAACACAAAGAGAACAAGTGAACGGGTCATTAACAGGCTTGCGTAGAACATGACAACAAGCTTTTGAAGATTAATTAATTTGATTCAGGTATGTTGCTGCAGGGAAAGCTTCATAAATTAAGAGCTTAAAGTCTCTCGGGTCATTCTCCAAGACTCCAGAGTCTATAAAGGGCCTCACAAAATCTAGTTGAGGTTAGAAAGTAAAGAGAGGCTAAACATTTGGAAGGGTTGGGGTAAGTGTTGTTCTGTGTGCTCTCCTGAGAAGTAACATAATTTAATCCACTTATTCCCCCCATCCCTTTTTTTTTTTCGCTTTTTGTAATTCTTGAGAAATTTTTCAAGTAATGTCTGTGAGGCTCGGTTCCGTTTACACATGTGAAGAATTTACGGTCACATGCATTTTTTAACAGTCGCAACATGCAGAACCTTTAGGAGAGTCTTGAGGAGGATGCTGGTTAATTAAAGGGAGATAATGGAAGGTGTTAAAGGCAGGGAGAGGGAACGTTGGTCGAGTATGATGAGTGAAACTTGATGAAATTAATTGATTGAACGATGACTGGAGGCACATGGACGGCCACTCAATCATACACTAAGTGAGAAACTCCCTCTGCTAATTAGACTAAGAAAGATTCATTCTCCTTTTGCTAATCTTTTTTAACAGGTTTGCATCAAAGCTGTAAGAAAACAGTCTTCTCCTAGAAAAACCTTACCAAGTACACACACTGTTATTCTGTGTTTTGCTCCATTGGCTGAGCATTTTTACAGTTGCAGGATTTGAATATGATAAAGTCGCGGAGAGGTCATAGGTTTTTTTGTGATTATTTAAGCTTGTGATCCTAAATAATCTGAGTGATTAAAAATATTCTGTCAGAGACGATGTCTCAATTCCCCTCCTGTTAAAAGTGTCCGCATTTTTGAAACACTTTCCCTGAACTGCTTCTGTGCCACAAACCAGCTGCCACATCAGGTTCAGTGCGCAGGAAGCAGTTGCAATTTAAATCCTTATACATCCATCATCAAAGTTAAGTACTTGTCTGTGAAATGTAGTTCAACATGACAAATTTGTCTCCAAGTGTGATAAAAGGGTGATGCTCTCCATAGCAGCAAAAGATGAATCTTTGCTTTGAAGAGACTTGGGGGGTGGGGGGAGGACTGTCCATAAGTCCATTAACTTCAGAAAACTTCAGTTTTGCATTTCTTGATGTCGTTTTATCAGCTGCTAGTGGATTGCTGGACCGAGCTTTCCTGTACAAACTCTTATCCGTCAAACTGATGAGTTTTTTTTATTTTCAACCAAGCTGTGATCAAAATTATGCAGAGACATAATGCAAAAGAAAAACTAGTAAGTTACACTAATCTCTAAATAAAGTAAGAGCCATTGCTATTATGCTACAGCAGAAACTGACGTTTGATGTTTATTTTAGGAGAAGAAGGACATGCCCACTGATCCGCACAGTAGCTGGATTTGTTAGTAGAATTGTTTCCATGAACATGAGTTCTGCATATGCCTGCATTTACTAAATGACCCTCTTCCTTAAACGTGCTTTTCATCATGCGTCTATATTCACGTATTCTCTGTGCTTCTGTCCCTTTTTCCTTTTGTGTGCTGCTATCACAGTGGGTTGATATTTGTTGTGTGTGCTGTGGAGAGACATACATTACCATCCTGCCTGTGTTTGTGTTGAAATAAAAAAGCAAAGAATCTACTAGAGATAGCATTTTAATTATGTTATTGTGCTTCAAAAAATAAATAAGGGTTCACTAGTGCTCAAACAGCAGCAAAGTGTGATAGTGTTTATATAGCTTAGCAAGCACATCTTATCTGAAGCCTCATTTATTTCCTGGGACGCAAACTGAGATCTGAAACAAACACCTGGCATATACGAATCCACAGAGGGCCTAGGGTTCACATAAACCTTACACCTACTACACTGATCACCACTTCTGTCTCCACGATATTTACTACCAGGCTGTAATTAAACCTTAAGACTTATTTCCTCTGGGTAGCTGCAGGTGCAGCTGGGCACAGTGGGAAAAACTGAATCAATGAACGTCAGCGATAAGATAGTGACAAACTGTGCTGCTACATGCAATAAAACATAGATACTTTTCTCATTAAAGACAAAATCTGTCAACTTCATGTTAATTGTTCTTCAGGATCATGTGAAATTAACTAATTATGTTACTATTTTAGTTTGATTTTAAGTAAAAAAGGCCAGTTTCTTCTCTCATATAAATATATATATACATTTTAATATACTTTGTTAGACAGACTCATGATGTACGGTGTATATCTGCGTTTCCGTTAATATTTTAATATACTATCAAAGAACTCTAAACACTAGCTTAATTTGTATTTATCTATCATTAATATTTCCATGTGATCTCATTTTGGAGAATCAAAACTGTTTTCCTACTGTAAAAGCTAAAGCAAATTACAACAAACAACAACAAAGCACCATGGTTTCTAGTATATATAAATAAATATAGTAATAAATAGTAGGACTAAATTGTTTACTACTTCCTGATAGACAGACTGCTGAGGCTTCCACTGTGGCTTTTTCAGACTTGTTGGCACTATTACTGCTGGCATGTCTTCTTAAAACATTTCTGTGCTTTTCCAAGCTGCTGCAACAGAGAAAGATTTGGGTCACTAAAGGTTTCACTGCATTGCCTTGACTGGCAGAGACCTCTAAAATGCCTGGCGTGTTGGACAGTAAGACATCAACACTTAACCGGGCTACACACTACAACCGTGCATTTCCAGGGCTCATTTTATGGATATCACTTGTCTGGATATGAAAACACTGAATTAGACTAAATATGTTCTTTCTGTAATCACTTCTTTCTCCTGTCTTATAGTTGTTATGGCCTTAGACCTACAGAATTAGTCATATCTGATCAACAGAAAACAGCTCAAAGGTGCAATGCATTTTTGGTTTCAGGAAATAACAAATAATAAATTATCAGACAAAAGCAGAAATGTATTAAATGATTTATTTGTACCATTTGCTTAAAAACATAACTTTTGATAAAGTTTAAATGTAAAAAGTATTTCCTGCTGCCTCACTTAAAAAACAATGACACAAAGAAAACTTTTTTTTTAGAAATATTCCCTAAATCTGTTTACTTAACGTCGTTGATGTAAGATGGCATGCTATAACCTGAATCACTGTTACGTCATAGATTGGTAATTAATCAGTTCAGCATTTCAGTAGAATTCATTGTCTATTTGAAGTCATAACTGTTTAAAGCCTTAGTGAGCACTAATGTACAGTAGGCTACATTATTCAGTAGATCCAGTGATTATTCAGTACTGGCTCCACCGTGATTATCATTACAAACATTTGCTGGTTGATTCACATTTTCTAATCGCTTTGAAAAGCTCTTTGTTTGCATTGCTTACCCTGTGAGTTTATTGTAAATCCAATTGCATTTTAGCAAAGGTCATATTGTAACAATTAATTTAGGATTTCCTTGGTTTCATTAACCTTTATTTACTCTGGAATTGAATCAAAGAGCTGAAGACATTTGTTGATCCCTCAGGGGATTTAGTTCTAAGTGGCAGGAGCTGTGGCAGAATTTCCCTGCTGGTTGGTTCAGAATAAATGTGAGTCAGTAACCTTGGTCTTTTCAAGAAGAAGATTTTAGTTTTATAAAGAACATACCAGCTTTATACTTTGAAAGCAATGCAAACTACAAGCATTCAAATGCTTGTAAAGACCCAAAAGCCCACCCAGTACCACTTATATTCTGAATCCTTTTGATCACCAGATCCAGAATATGAACATGATCAGGATAATAAAATCTAGCTGTAACTAAACGATGTTCTGTTGCAGTGTTTTACGACCTACTGGACATGGCTGCAGTGAATGCATGTGTCCTCACCGTTACCCGCCGTGTGTTCATTATCAAGAATATATCATATATCAGTTGACATGCAGCGCTCTGACTTACAACTTTACCAAATTATGATGCTTTTTTTGTTCCCACACAAATGATTGATGAAAAATATAACTGCATTTAGAAAGTAAATTTAGTTATCTGTCAGCTGATAAGTGAGTGTTGTAATCTAAGAAGTATCTGACATTTTCTTTTTGAAATACAAGCCCAAGGTACTCCTACATGCCAATCAATTAATTATTTAGCAAAGCTTATCTATGAGGGATTAAAAAGGGGATAAAACTGGCCTCTATAAATGCCACCTGGGTGTCAAAATGACCCCCTCTGGTGGCTCTAGGTCGGTGGTTGGTTGCAAACATATTTGGCCCTCCAGATTACAAACATGACAAAAATTGATTATAGTTGTGTGTCATTCTGCAGATCTGAGTGACGTTGAGGCCCCTACATACTCCACGAGAAGCGAAAACTTTGCTCTTGTTCTCGAGGGTCCTAGAACAAAATGACGTCATTGACGACACTGATTGGGGACACTTCTTGACACATGGAGCTGGCTGAACTTTTTTCTCAAAGGGGCTCTGAAAAATGTTGCATGATCGATCAGACATATGAGGTGGGCGTAAATAAGATACGAAAGCATGAATGGGGGTGTGATGACTTCCGCATTTCTACTGTTACGAGGATGAATGAACAGCTTAATTAAGAGCTGATGGTGGTGGTGAGAAAGTATAAAAACGTCTCCAAGACACGGTAAATAAAGACAGGGATACTGCCGCGTACACAGCCTTGCGCTGCTACCGACCAACCGGGGCAAACAGATTGTTGCCCAGAGAGACACAGACAAGCCCCCTAGCAGTAACCCCAGCCTCATTTTGTGCACTGCTCCTAGCTGAGTATGAGATACCCTGCCGAAAAAGAACTTTTTTTTCGCTATTGTAGCCTCGAGAACTAGAACAAATTTTTTTTTTCTGATGGAGAATGTATCAAGCTTTAGAGAACAGAGTGTGAAAAACTTCTTATTCAGTGGTGAAAGTTTTTCTACAAGCTTCATCTGTAAACAGCACAAAGCTCTTCTAGTTTCAGCATAATCCCTCGGAGGCTTCACCGCTTCTGGGTAGACAAAAGAAAGTGACCTTGAGCTACCAGCATAATGGTTAGCACAATGCAAGTCAGCTCACTTCCACGTTCCGACCTCGGTGTGGAGGCAGGAAAGTTTAACAGTTGTTTCTGTTGGAGTATTGTTAAGGCAGCATAACGCATGGTTACCAGACCTTCAGAGAAATGCTCTAGGGAAGAAAAAAAAAAGTTGCTTCAGGAGCAAAAAGATCATACAGAAAGACAAGGAAAATAACCTTTTGTTGTTTCTAAATGGGCGGGGCATGTACTGCAGCTAGACACTAGGGATATAGACAAAAACTGATCACATCAAAATCGAGGTCCAAAATTTCCAAGAATCACAATTTTAAGACTTTAAGAGTGTTTGACTGATTACTGTCAAAGCTCCTCTTAAGTGACAAAAAATGTCAAAATTTGCAAAGTAAGCTAAAATTAAATGTCACCTCTTAATCAAAAGATTGCTTCGGCATGTTCTCAATTTTCAATTAATTATCCTTGTGTGACAGTGTGTGGGTCCCGTCACTGTGTGCCTCCGACTGATCATGCGCCCTGGCTACTTGGACACAGGGATATCCCTTTGGCTGACTGGCAAACCCGTATGACTTTCACCCGGGAGGTTGTGGGATCGATCCCTGCCTTCTAGTCGTACTGCCACACTTGAAAACCTTCTAGCTCATAGAGGATTGTTCTGTAGTCAAACCCAGAATTGGCACCCTTTGTTTTCTGTGAATCAAGATCGTTGAATCCAGGATCAAATTGATTTGTGAATTTATGTCAGATTCACATCCTTATTAGACAACCCCACAGACCAGGTTTGATCTTAATGTCTCCAATGTCTAGAGCCTGCACAATGTTAGAAATGTAACTAAATAAGAAATTCTTGTGAAACTCGAGCATACAGATAACAACTTACATGTTGTTCCGTTTTCATGTTGACATAGACTATGGAATATATCTATTTACTGTGTATAGATTTATATATACGTTTTGCCTAATGAAGATGTAAATTTGGCCAGTTAATCAGAAAAATTTGGCCTCAGACCAAATTTAGTTGGAATGTTGGCAGTTCTAGTGTTAAAAACATTTCTGGATCCATTTCAACATTTACTGAAAATTTTATCCAAATCTGTCCATTACTGTGTGAGTTAACTTGCTATTAGACAGACAGATAGTATGTACACCAGCAAAAACATAATCTCTGTGTCTTGGCAGAGGTAATCGTGTCCAAAACCTTGTCCCTGGATTATCTTTGTATCTTTAATAAAACTACATTACGTCATTTTTGTTAATAGTCCTCTATCACCATAAAACAATAAAGTGTAAACCTTAAAGTGGGCAATAAGCAACAATTAAACAGTGTGCATTAATTCTCCACTGAAAGAGGCTTTACTCGTACATAATTATTTTATGGCCCTTAGCAGTTTTATGACATTTATTAAACTGGACATTTGATCTGGACACACACATTAGCTGCAGTGCATGCATGACATTTTTTTACTAGGACTGAATATCTGTATGTGCTGGTTTAACGCATTTACTGTAAACCTTCGCACATACAGTACGTACCTGTATTTAAGTCTGCAAGCAGGAAGGCATTGGAGCGTTTCTTGTCTGCGATGAATGTGTTTCACACTCTGCAGCTCTCCAATTTGCACACCGTGATATCCTGAAAATGTGCTGGCTTCGACTTTTCTCCATGTCCAACGAGTGTTTTTTATTCAGTCACTGTGAGCTTGCGTATGTTGTGCCACACAGTGTTGTAAGTGTTCATGCTCGGTGCATATTTTACTGACAAAATTCAGTCTATGAAAGTGTGTGACAGAGTGAGCTTATGGCACTTTAAGTGTCAGTGAGTTCTTTTTTTTGTGCCTCTGAGAATAAGAAACTTTCCATCAGAGTGTTTGTGGTGTGTATTTGGATTTTGTTCCAGTGGATGTCAAACTTGCTCTAGTTTAGTAACAGTTTTACTCAAGATGACAGGCCCTTAAACAATATCACAGCCTATCAGATTGAATATAATCTCCTTAAATCTGAGTGACACTTTGCTTCGATTTGCTGTGTTCAACAGTGACACTGCATTTTGTGGAAAAGATAGCCTCGAATGAGGTTACAGTTGATTTAAAAAGTAGAGTGATTTATTCTCTTTTTCTAGGAATGCAGTGGGGAAAATAGAGTTTTATTTATCTGCAGCCTATGCTCACTGCAGCATACAGCAAATATGTTTCTTTCCTCATGATAAATAGTTATTTCTTTTCTGGGTTAAGCCCATAATGAACCAGTTCGGTATCTCAGCATCTGCTGTTACATGTTTTTATTTTGCGATTTATGAGAAGTACAAACTTGCTCTATTGTTTGTATCCATCCTCCACGAAGCTGAGGCTGCTCTATTATGAGTGAAAATATAATATGCAACTGACCATTAATCCATATGTTTTCATGAGGAATTTTACATTGTCAGTGTTTCAGCAGCTGGAAGAGGCAGGTGCTGATGATAGCCTGCAGAAAATCATTAGAGATAACAGTTACAGTGATGATTTTACTTTTCTGAATTATGGATTTGGAACAGCCTCATATCACACAGAGATAGTGAGATCATTGAAATCTGAAATACTGGTTGTTATTGATAAATTAAGTTTAAGTTGACTGTTGAAAATAATTCCTCAACAAACCAAGTCCCATTGACAGTCAAAAAATAAAAGCCTACAATGACTATGGGTTTTTACACATTTGTAAAGAGAAAAAAACTTTTTGAGGGCACTGAAAATCTTCATCATGTTACATAGGAAGGCAATCACAATATCCATGGTTTGAAAGTTTGGCATGCCATTAGGGACTTTCAGTCATGAAACTGATGAGATGCTTCTTTTGCATGTCGCTTAAAAGAAAAAAGTCCATAGAAAAAGTTTGCAAAAGGCTTCAGCCTGACCGAAAGGATATGGAGTGATTCTGTTAGTCTGTAAAGAAAAAGTACACACTGAACCAAGCAGGACTACATTGAATAATGACATACATAAAAAATCACATCTGTTTTTATTCAATTGTTATATTGATGTTTTAATAGTATTACATCAATACAGTAAATCTCAAGTATCTCCTGTGGACAGATAAAAATCCTCATAGCCAATCACCAAATTATTTATAATTATTAGGGTTCAACACATCCCCCATACAGGCTGTCAGTATGTCCATGCTAATTGAGATTTTATTCATTCATTTGTTTTATTACTTAAATTTAATCTGAACCATCCTTGGTGCCTCAATGCATGTGCACGATTAAATTCTTTCCTTTTAAAATGTAATAATTTGTTATGTCGTGTGAACACAAGAATTTCTTGACATCAGGACTGGAGAGGAAGTTGGGAGTAAGTAAAATAACTTTGCAAGTGAATATGTATGCACTGCAGATTTATGTTGTGTGATTGTGAACTCATTAAACTGGGTGCTATGGAAGAGTGTCTATGTGTATCTATCAATGCATTAATCTTCCTTACTGACTTCAGTTTTGAATAGTTAACCTAACAACATTTAAAATCTTTTAAGTGGTCCATTTCGGTGTTTTTTTTCCAGATGGAAGATAATTTAAAGAAAATGTGTCATTTATGACGCATAGTACATAATATACAACAACTATCTCTTTCTTATGGCCATTTTGGCAACAGTTGTTGTCGGGGATGAGATACTGTACTGTTGTAGTTTGGCACTTGCATTTTCCCAGCTTCGTCAGGGATTTGAGCAACTAATCTTCTGGTGACAAAAACTCTTAGATACAGTATCTCTGAATTGCCTTCTGGCTCTGTCTGTCCCCATCCATCTGTCTCTGGCTAGCTCAGCAGTGAGTCTCAGCATAGAGAAACACATCAACCTTGGGGTCCCCTTCTGAACAACAGAGATGATATGCAGGTGGCAGAACAGACAGACATATTTTTGGACATCATTCAGATAGCTGGCTTTCACTTCATAGCTGACAGGCTGGCACGCTTCCCTTTCTCCTCTTCTAATTTGTAAATGTAATCATGCACAATGCAAACTCATCAGTAAGTGGCAGAACTCCAGTCTGTATGCATATTTGCGATGTCCTCGTAGCTGTTAGCAGGGCCGTAACAAAGATTTTTCAAATACCGAGGTCAAATATCACGATACATCTTATTTAACAAAAAAAACATCCTAATATGGTGACTTTCCATAAATTTTTTGAAATGTGAATGAACAAAGTTAAAATCACAAGCCCAACGAGGAGATGACCATGTAGTTGAACACGTTTATTTTAACAATTACAAAACTGAGTGATCACAAAAGTATTTATTTGTGTGTTTGTGTCTGTGCGAGTGAGTGTGAATATATAAGAGTGAGGGCATGTTGGTTTCCAAAGCTGAGTTTCGTTATAGAGCAGTGGTTCTCTAAGAAATTTTAGAAATGTACTCCCTGTGGTATTATTTCTCAGCTAAGTACCCCCAACCAATACAGAGCTTTTTGGTTGGAAACAGAAGTAAACAGGGGGATCAGCGCCTATTTGCTCAAATTTGTACAAAAAGAAACACTTTGTACTTTCAAATATAG
>JAVQJG010047685.1:2500-11946 GCA_036024015.1 Craterocephalus amniculus
TTAATAAACTTATACCATACTGATTTTTAATATTGTAATGTCTTTTTAATCCCATAGTTATGACTTTATCTCATGATATAATCTCATAATTATTACTTTATATATAATAAAAAATATTTTTTTAATCTCATAATTAAGGGTTATCTCATATTTATTTTTAAAATCTCATAATAATGTCAAAATGATGACCTATAGTCCTCTTTTTTGACATGTTTTATTTAATTTTTATTTGTTTTACACATGTAGTAGTGTACAATCATATTTATTAAAATTTTTGTGTTTAATTGAACACTACAACCATGCATGAAAAGGAGCAGGAAGAAGAATAAATTCTTAACACCTGCCCCCTATAAAAAAAAACAATTAGTTTTAATACAAGTGGGTACTTATAGTATAAGTAATTGTTTATATCATGTTTAATCTCATGATTAAAACTTAGCTCGTAATATCTCGCTATTTCAAAATATTTAATCTCCTAAAAAAAAGACCTTTTATTTCCTAGTAACTTCTCTTGCTTTTAATCTTTTCAATGATTTTGTGTTTAAATGATTTTACTGTAATTCTTCTTTTATGCTTTTAATGTTTCATGTAAAGCACTTTGAATTGTCTTGTACCTGAAAATGTGCTGTAGAAATAAACTTGCCTTGCCTTACCTAGTGACTTTAAATCTCAAAACTTATACTTTCTTATTCACTTTCACTTTCTTAGTCAAAACGTACTTTCAGTAATAATAATAATAATAATAACAACAACAACAATACTGATTATTATCATTATGTTTGTATTATTTTTAATAATAATAATAATAATAGCTTGTATCATATAATTATGTCTCTATACTACTGTAATTATGCATATTTATCCAATGATTATGACTACGAGTCTCATAATGCTCTCAATATTATTTTTAATAATATATTAGCATTTATACAAAAGTGCTTTATGATAAATTCATGATTAAACCGGGTGACTGGTGGTTTTCCATTTAGAATAGTGGGATTAGAAGGAGGAGGAGAAAAGGGAGGAGAAGGAGGAGGAAGAGGAGGAGCTGGAGATGGAGGAAGAGGAGGTGTTGTGCTAGTCGGAGACCAGAGGAGAGGAGCGGCCGCCATGTTAACCAAGAAGCCCGGAGCCTCGGTCCTCCCTACGGGTGAGTACAGCTTCTCTGGCCGGTTTAGGGGCTTCTGAGCCCGGTCGCTGCGGCGGAGACGCGCCGCCGTCTCTCCGGCTCAGCTGGATCCGAAGGCAGCGGGTCAGAACCGGAGGAAACGGTCGCTTGGGAGGCTGGAGGCTCGGCTAGCTTACCTGGCAGCAGCACACCGATTCCCCGAAGCTCGTCTTTCTGTCTCTGCTCATTAAATTAACTGTAATCTCATCAGGGGAGACGCTGTGCTCTGCGTGCCCAACTAAACAGATCAAAAGCGGCTAAACTGGAAGCAGCTCCGGACGTCTTCGTCGCTGTCTGTCAAGTTTATTTTTAGCCTTCAGATGAGAAGTGACAGCAGCAGCAGAAGCAGCTTTCCTGGTGTGTTTATGTCTTATTTAACTGCGCGTGAAGCCCTCCGACAGTGCTCCGTCTGAAACTGTTCCCCTTGTTATTTCGCTCGCTGGGTGTTACGCTGAATTTGGTTGCCCGTTGCATTTTGTGTCTGTTTTCGGTTGCCTGGTGAATGCTGGCCTCCGGGTTGGAAAACAGCCTCGTTTCTGTTCAGGCTGAGGTTAGTTTCTTTCTCTTTGCTCCACACACTGCTTAATTCCTTCTTAAACGTAGATTTCCCCTATCGAGGACACTTAATGAACCGATCTCATGTTGTTATGAGGGTTACAGCTGTGTTATTATCCATGAAAGGGTGGCTGTGCTAGCATGAAACCTGCTGATCTTTCTGTTGAAACCATCTGAACAAAATGTACTTGTTTTTATTTTCGATATACATTTCAATATTTGTTTTTATCCTGTTTCTTTAGCATGTAAAACGTTGAAGCTTTCACATAACTTGATTAAAACTAAATTAAAGGGTTAGTGACAGTTTAATTTTTACATGTAGAAGTTCAATTAAGATAGGGATGTTCATCATTAACAGTTATATAAGTGCATAATGCTATTACAGTGTAAATAAACAAAGTTCTTGGATATTTTTCTGTAATTAAGTTAACCAACTGTGATGAGTCGTGGCTATGTGGCTCAATGAAGAAAACACAAGTGGCTTCATTAGCTTCAACAAGGCACAATGACACAAGTGGGAATGTGATGTCAGATATCTTATCTGGCTTGGAGTGCCTTTACTTGGCATTCAGTCCACGGTCAAATGACTCTGCTGTAGTTATGGGTATTTATTGGCCCTGGGAGCCATCGGCATTGATAGAAACGTGACCGGCAGCTGCATAATCTGAGGTGAAGGTGCTGCGCTCTGGGCTGCCGGACATTGAGCACAGCCGGTTTTATCTGCAGGAACAGAGATGTTTTTAATTTTCAGGTGGAAAAAATAAGAATTAAGTTAGTTCTGGCTGAGATGTTTCAGGCTTTATGAGAAACTCTTTCCCAGTGGAGGAGATTTTTATATTTGCTTAACGGTTTTTTACAGATTTTTGTGCTTCCATTCCACGTCAGACCTGTCATCACATGAAAAATCTGATACAATGTCAAAAACAAAAAAAGGGACAGTAGGAACCATTTTATCTGTTTGTTTTCCTTGATTGCACTATCCTGAGCAAGGCACTGCTGACAGCAACGTCCTGCAATCCAGGTGGAGGTCTTGTAGTCCTTTTAGAGGTCTTGTAGTCCTTTTAGAGGTTTTGTAGTCCTTTTTTTAGGTTTTGTAGTCCTTTTTTTAGGTATTGTAGTCCTTTTTTAGGTATTGTAGTCCTTTTTTTAGGTATTGTAGTCCTTTTTTAGGTATTGTAGTCCTTTTAGAGGTCTTGTAGTCCAGGTAGAGGTCTTGCAGTCAAGGTAGGGGTCTTCTAGTCCTTTTTAGAGGTCTTGTAGTCCAGGTATAGGTCTTGTAGTCCAGGTATAGGTCTTGTAGTCAAGGTAAAGGTCTTGTAGTACTTTTTAGGGGTCTTGTAGTCCTTTTTAGAGGTCTTGTAGTCCAGATAGAGGTCTTGTGGTCCAGATAGAGGTCTTGTAGTCCAGGTAGAGGTCTTGTAGTCCAGGTATAGGTCTTGTAGTCAAGGTAAAGGTCTTGTAGTCCTTTTTAGAGGTCTTGTAGTCCAGATAGAGGTCTTGTAGTCCTTTTTAGAGGTCTTGTAGTCCAGATAGAGGTCTTGTAGTGCAGTTAAAGGTCTTATTGTAATGACGATCTCTCTATTACTTGTAAAAAGTCGTCCTAATTTATACATTTTTGCTCCATTTCTGACTTAAATGAGTCTTTTATCGACCAACATGTTAGCAGCTCCATCTTCCTCGGCTCGTATCACTGACTCGACATTTCTGCTACATTATTCCAGCTGTGTGAGGATTCTGGGCTGCATTTATATTAAAAAATGATCCTGATTACCTGTGACCAGCCGGTTGTGTAATAACTGTAACTCATGCAGCTGCCACCGATGCTCGAAGAGTCTATAAAAAGAGCAGCTCTTCACCCTGGAGGTGAGAACTTCTCCACACTCGTGTGTTTGATGATGCGGCGAGACGAACGCTCTGCTGTGATTGGCGGTTTCGTGCGAGGCCGCCGTGAGGCCAGCTGGGTCAAAAGGACATTAGACCTCAGGAAACCTCTTGAACGAAGGTGAACCATTTCCAAAAGCCGAAACAGAAGTTCGTTTGTCGTCTTAAGGTTTTAGGATTACCCTGACCTGGAAACCTCAGACGTGTTGAGTCATGCATCCGATCCCGTCCCATCATGAGCTGCAGAGCTTCATCTGGAGGCTCCACTGACATGTATTTAATATGAAATCAACACCTGAGGCTTTCTCACTTGAACTCTCCATGCAGAGCTAATCCAGCTTGTATTATTTTTAGGCGTGGGAAAAGTTGATTGAAAAATCGAATATCAAGATTTTTTATTTCACAATTTGAAATTTTTTTTTTTTGTCAAAAAATTCCAATATCTGTTTTTTTAATTCTCAGTTTTAAAACCTGTTTTTGTTCAAATAATTTTAAATATCAGGATTTTTTATTTCATACTTTTAAAATAATTTCTTTGTTTAAAGAAATCAAATATTTTTTATTTCACATTTTTTACTTTTTTTGTTAAAAAATTGAATATTGGTATTTTTTAATTGACCAGTTTAAAACCTTTTTTTTGTTAAAAGTAGAATATCTGATTTATTTTTAATTTCTCCATTTAAAATGTTTTTTTTTTTGTTTAAAAAAATCTATCATTTTTTCAAATAAATGCAAAAAAAATACTTTTTATTGTTTATCATTTTTATTATTATTATTATTTTATCTTCTCTACTTGTGTTGTCAAACAATATAGTACCTGAACGTTGGTTTGGCTACTGTGTCGTTTTTTTTCTTTCTTTGTGTTTTCCGCACTACAATCACACGAGTAAAAATCACTAGAATCGCAATTTAAATCGAATCCACACCCAAAAAAACATAAAAGAACTGAATGAGGAGGAAAGCATTTTGTCCCAGCCCTTGTATTGAGAGGTGGGTTAAAGACAAAAGAGACCCCACTGAGACATTTTCATGCAAAGCAAACACAAGTTACGACACACGGAGCCGTCTCAGCCCGAGGTCGTCCAGCGTTTGCCTCATTAGGACTGTAAACTCTGATATCCCCCCGTCCACACACACACAGACACACACACCCTCATACCACATGTTTTCTAAGCACTTCATTAGTGGGTTGAGTTTACAGGCTGTGTGGTGACAGTTAATGCTGCCTCCGGTGGCGTTTCAGTTTCACCCCTTTTTTTATTTTTTGTTTTGGTCCCAGCTTCACGTCACACACTAACAAATACACTTTTAAATGTGATTTTTGAGGGATTTAGAGGTGAAAAAGAAATAATTATTTAATTTCCTTGGCTTTTTAATGTGTAATAACTTAATTATTTTATTTTTAGCAGATTTTTAATAGAGTAGAATATGTTTCTGGAGTTTTAAAAGTGATGTTATCTAGTTTGTCTGTGTGATTTTCTGCAGAAATGGAATTTGCAAAGTAATTTGTACAACGCATTCCTGGGAAAACTTTGTCCCACAGTCATATTATCTGGTCATTTCAAGACTAAACAAACCAGCACACCCAGCTACTTAGGGCCTGGGAATCTCATTTTCAGACATTTAAAACCACCAGAAATAGCCTCTGTAGAGTAAAACTAATGAACGGCTCTTAAACGGGTTAAAAAGATCAGAAATATTCAGCGTTCGGCTGGTTTCCATGTATTTTCTTCATGCTTAATTCACATATATGTCTTCAAATGACAGAAACTTGTAATATATTTGCCATTTTCACAACATCGGAGAGTTTATATGAAGTGAAATATAATATTATAACCACATTTTCTCTCATTTTATCATCCCAACAGATCATGTAAGCATGTTGAAGTAGGTTTGTTCAGATGTGAGCAGTTTGTGTTAACTGAGAGGTCAGATTATGTTTAAGGACATTTCTCCTGCCTACAGGTGTCTTTATAAAGCTTACAGTAGCTGCAGCTCCAACACTTTTCTTTTGTTTGTTTGGCTCTGATGATGATGATAATGATGATGCTGTTAAGGATGAGGAGGAGGAACCTGGCATGTTTAAAAAAAGAAAGATAAACATATGTTTTAGTTTGTTGTTTCAGCCGTTTCAAACGTCCTCATCCATCTCCGTCTTCTAATTCATCTAATTTGTATGAAACGCTGATGCAACCTTTCAACAGTGTGTATTTTATATACATTTAATATTCATGTCACATACATAACTGGAACATTTATTAGTGAAAATAATCAGTTTTACATGTTAAACGGAATACAGTGTAGGGCTGCACGATTATGGTCAAAATATTAATCACGATTATTTTGATAAATATTGTGGTCACGATTATTAATCATGATCATTCATTGTGTCTGAAAAAATGTTTTGTTTTATTGCATCAAATATAAACGATGTGGCTACAAATCTTAGAGAAAAATGAAATTTTAAATGAAAATAGATGATAAATAATGCAAAAGAATGACCCAAAACTTCTGCATTCAGAAGTACTAACTGAATATATGATGCAGAGAATCTCACAGTAGCTTAATGGAAATCATTACAGCTTATACCAAAAAGTCACAGCGACAGTTTTTTCATTTAACTTTTTTTTTACATTCAGCTTCTCAATTTTATTTGATTTTTTTTTTTTAAACCCAGCCCTTTAAAGCGGCGCTGTGAAGTTTTCCAACACACAGTAAACAATCAACAGCTTTTCTTCAAAATCTTGCGCAATTTCTAAAGTTTGAACCGTTTCCAGGGAAGATGGAAAGGTTTATCCGATCATGATGCGTTTACGTGCACAACAACTTTGAACTAAATAAATCGTTTTTTAAGTTAATGCAGAATGGTCTGACTTTCTGGAAACAACAGTAGCAGCAGAAGAAATTGATTTATTATGTAAACAAAGACGTTGAGTGTACGCATTTATCACCGTCTTACCGATTTTAGATTCTCCCCAAAACAAAGTTTTTCTTTATTCTTATCGCTTCCTGATCCGTTCTGTGTTGGTTCGGCCACGTCTTCCTCTAATTTTAACTTTTTTGTTTTGTTGTTTTCAGTAAACTTTATTGAGTTCAGATGACGGTGAAATACTAGCCAACTGTAACGTAAAGAGTGGAGTATGATGTTTTTTAGTTCCGCATTAATAATTCAGCATTCAGGATAACCTTGGTTTTCCTGAATTATTTTTATTTTTATATTATTTTATCATTATATTATTTTATTTCCATTAACAGTAGCTAACGGCTCCGTTTACGGCTAACAGGAAAGCAGAAAAGTTAGTCAGCATCCAGTAACTTTGTTGTGTTGCTCCTTTCATGCTCTGGATCCGATTTTCGGATGTCTCTGATGTCTGCAGAGATCATTTCCACGTCCTCCTCTGGTCACATGATTTTGCAGAACATCTCAGACAGGGAATCGGACAGTCTGTTAATAGAAATTGTTGCATGAAAACAGCTGTTTTGGTGAGAGCTAATTTACTCTCAGAGTTTGTTTTCATGCATTTTGGTGCATCCTTTATCCTGTGAAACAGTGATGTGGAGCCTAAAGAGCTCTAAGCTGCTAATCAGCATCCATCTTCACTCTCATCGATTTATTCCAGACAACTGGAGACTTGATGGTGCAGATTGAAAGATTTAGATGCTCAGAGTGCACGTTTTGAGCTGGAAGAGGATTATTGTTCGATATATAGATGGATGGATGGATGCTTTTTTATTTTGAACTTGTCAATCAAAAATAAACAAAATAATAAACAAACGACAAAATAAAATGACAAAAAACCTACAAATTAAATCACAAACTGGTATAATCTACCACTTTTTATTATCTAAATTCTTCGCTTCCTATGAATAATATTCATATTATATTACATAACATTATTTCCACATGGCTTTATAAATAATACACACAGAAAAAAGCCAACGTGTGCATCTGAGACGCTCCAGATGGCTGCCATTATTTTCCGTTTGTTCGCAGTTCAACACCACGGTCGTGTTTCTGACGCTACCTGCTCGCTGGCGCGGCGAACAAGTTGAAGTTTTGAGTGATTAATCTACAGAGGCCTGCGAGGGCCAGAAATAAAAGCCGAGCAGCACGCTGCCGTTTCCAGGTCGCTTTCTGACCCGGGTCGAGTCTGCGAGCGGTCGAGCGTCACGTTGCTGCAGATCCACCCGCTCAGCCTGTCGAGCAGCATGCCGGGCGCACTCGCCGCCGCTCTGGCATTTCCAGCTCGGTGTCGAGTTCACATTCAGCACGCTGCTGTTCCACTCTGGTGGCATGCACTGGTTACAGTATGTGCTTTCCAGTATGGATCCCAGTTACATTATCAGTATGGGCTGCAGGGGCAAGGCAAGTATGGTGGTGCATAGAGGAAGAGGCGGAGTTATTTACGTTTCTAAAGGGTTTTCTTTCTCGTTTCTGCTGTTTTTCTATAAGAAAAGGTTCAGATTTAACTTAAATTAACCAACAATTTGAAAAAGAGGCAGTTTTACTGGGATTTCAGGCTCTTTGTTGCAGCATTTTGTCACAAAAACACATAATTTGTTCCCATTTTGTTGAAAAAGAGTAAAAATAACCTAGTAACCTGCAGTATTTATAATCTAGGCAGGGTTATAAGGTAGAAACATGTTTGTTAGTTGAAGATTTGTTTATTTTCCACCATAACGTTGCACACAGTACGAACAGTTAGCCTTAATTTTCACTGAAAAAGTGTTTTCAGGCATTTATTAGATGGACAGGTAGGTTAGGAAGAGACGGACTGACGTGGAGAAATGATAAATAATGATGGAGGATGAAATGTTTCACAACCGAGGCTTGATGCATCTTCCCATGAGCTGTGATTTCAGGAGCAGAAATAGAAAATGTGCCATCGGTTTACACAGACTGCATGTTATCAGAGACACCTTTGACTCTTTTCCTTCATCATTTACTCTGTTTTTTCCACCTTTTTTGCTGCTTTCCAACTGTTTCTGAGCAGATCCAGTCAGAGATTTGTCCTTCTGTAATCTAAACTTCACAAATAAAAGATGTTCTCTCCCACTGATCTGATTATTCCTCCAGTAAACGGTGAGCTGAGGCGGAGGAACAGTATGTGATCCCTGGGTTTTCTCTTTTCCTTGTTGGTTAACATGGTTACAGAAAAACTACGAAGCCTGATTTGATTAAACGGGACAGCCGGGGCATGACGTAGAGCCCGTTACATTCAGCTGCAGATCACGGATGAGTTGATCAGGATTGTCAAACATAACGTTGCACCTGTTTGGAGATTAAAGTTCATTAGAAGGGAAAAGTAAAAGTTTCACACGAACACCAACAAAGAGCTGGAAACAGATTTCTGTGACACGAGGTGAATTTTAAGGTTGTTTTCAGGAGAAGTTAAAAAGACGTTAAACGAGTGGCGATCTCACATGAATGTAAAATATGTTATTTATTCCTTAGAGGTAAATTCCAATGTTATTGTATGAATTGTTGTATTTTAGTAGCATTTGTTGTTTTCAATCATATTCTGTCATGCAGATTGTTGAAGAAGCCTTTGACTGTGCACACTGCTGCTGTGTTGTAGGGAAAGTGAAGAATTTTCCATCATGTTCAGAAGATTTTGCAACATTTTTACCTGGACAGTTTTCTCCAGGACCTCCAGAAAAAAACAACAGTCTATTTATAATAATAATAATAATGATGATGATGATGATAATAAATTAATAATAATGATGATGATGATAATAATAATAAATTAATAATAATTATGATGATTATAATAATAATAATAATAATGATGATGATAATAATAAATTAATAATAATGATGATGATTATGATAATAATA
>JAVQJG010047690.1:0-12509 GCA_036024015.1 Craterocephalus amniculus
GGCCTGAAACTTGTTTGTTATCATCATGAGACCCTTAAGATCAAAGGTTATCAGGAGAATTTTCCTAAGTTAAAGGGCACATCCGTGGCGCCCTGTTTACGTGGAGACTTTGAAGCGCTAATCTCACAGGGACAGCAGGATGGTGAGGAAATGATTCCTGCAGCAGTATGACATCATGCTTGGCTGCAGGTCAGGGAGGTCGTGCATGGACGCGGGGGTGTGATAGGCCGAGCGGCGCCAGAGGTGCGAGGGCCTCCATCGCCGCTCGCGGCTTTAATTTTAAATTGTCTTTATGATTAGAAAATTAGTGAGAGATCCTTGATGGTAAAATCAGGTTCAGATATTTATTCAGTCGTCAATATTCATCGTTTTAGTGCCTCACAGTTAAGACGTTTAGTAGATTAACATGTTGTATTGATCTCTGTTCTAACCAGAAGCTTCAGCCGAGGCCACTCAGATCATCTCAGCAATCAGTGAAGTCCCTTCAGTTCCTGCCCCCTGTGACACAGAAGCAGTCAAAGGTGAGCCTGTCCATCCTCATCATCACACAGCAGCTTTTCATCCTTCAAGCACTATCCACTGGAAAAACAGCTGTCACATCATTCTTTGGCCCCGATTTACTAAGATCTCCAATAGAGAGGGCAAAATTTTAAGTGGCACAAACTGATGGCATGAGTTGTGTTTCCATGGTTTGTGGTCGATTAACTGAGATCGATTAGTGTAGACAATTGAATCGCTATGGAGAGAGTAGATAGAAGGAAACCAAAAAGTAGGCGGGACCTGCGGAGGCTACGCAGAGCCTCTGTGTGTTTATTCTCCTGCGTAGGGAAACGCGCCGGGTTTGCGGTGTCTTTTCCGGCTCTACAGGCAGCGACAGGCTGGTACGGGCCCATAAACTGCGCCAGGCGGAGTTTTTTCAATGCTTCAACATAAAAATGTACAATCTATTGAATACATGCAGTGGCGTCTCTGTGGATTTTGTGCCACAAATCACCAACGCAGCTGCAGGATCAGTGAAGTAAACTGTTGTCAGATCTGGAAAAGTGCAGTTTTATTTTACTTTTTACCCGCGGTTTAAAAAGTAGTCAGAAATCAGGGAACTAGGATCACAATCTGACCAATCACAGGGGAGAACTTCCGGGTCTCAGCGTCCGCGTAGCTGGCAGCAGTCAGGTCTGGAAGAGGTGCGCGTGGAGCCTTTGCAGACCTACGCAGAGGCTACGGCGGTTACGCCTTAACCCCCGCGACGCAGACGACGCACGAGTATAAACCAGCCTTTAGAAGTCGGTTTATGCAACCAAATGTTGCAGTTAAAAGCAAAGAGAACACCTACCTCTTTTACCTTAAAAAATTTAACAAACATTTGAAAATTTGTCTCATTAAACAACAAAAAAGAACAGGGCACAATTTAAAAATGATCATAATGCCAGATCTGACCCAGGATTCTGTGCTCCAGTCTTATGAAGCCCTGTGGATTCACTGGGTTTTAGTTTCTGTCCATTAAGCCCTGACTCAGTCTGATATGTCTGGTTGGAGGTTCTGGATCTTAAAGGGATATTTGGGGTTTTTAGTGGGTTGAATGAACAGGTCAGAGTCTCGTCTGTGTGCCCAAAGACATTTTCCTGATCGGCAAGTTAAAGCTCAGAGCTGGACCTTTAAAAAAAAATTCATAAAACAGACTTCCTGCCTCATGGACTGGTTCCAGATTGGATGGTCTGTCTGCAGGGAAACAGGGCCAAGACTCCCTCCAGTAAGGACTAAACCTGCATCGACTCTTATGAAACTATCTGGAATGAGTTAAAATAATTTTTAGACATGTCATATGCACTGCATCGGCTTTCTGATCCAGACTGTGGTCTGGGCTGGTTCTGAATGAGGGCAGACTGCCACACAGCTCACTGGTGCTCATGCAGCCGCTGAATCTTGTAGTGGTACACATCGCTGGCCCGTACAGGCTTACTTTCACCCCTGTATGAAGGTGAAGTTTGGTTGTGTGTTTTCTGCAGAAGAATGTATGGAGTGTCACGACCACAGCGCCCAGACGGAGACTTCATCGGTCCATCCTGTGTCAGCTGCTCCAGCAGAACCACTAAGAGAACGTCCGGTAGAGGAGGTGGCAGCTCGGTTAGCTCAGCAGGACCAGGATGAGCAGGACGTTGTAGCATGTGAGTTCGTAACACACACACAGCTCAGGTTTGACCTGCTGTTAGATTTTATTTGCATCATGGCAGGTAAGCCAAAGTTCATTTGAACAAACCAACTTTTCCAGCCTCCAACTACCGACTATCTGTCTGTTTCAGGGTGAGGACAGAACCTTTGGGTTGTCATTTTATTTGTACCAAGTCAGGACATGTGTGGGATGACCTGGCCTGGGACCATATGGACCCAGTGGGCAGCCTGAAATTGTTGCATAGAGATTAGGAACAATGAGGAATGACGGGACTAAAAATGTCTGTTAACATTTAAAGGTGGAGAAGTTGACCATACCACCTCCTCAGCCTTGTCCACCTCGATGTTCTCTCTTGTCTTTGTCAGACTCCTCCTGGTTTCTGTTTTTCAGCTCTGTCCACCAGGATTGAGGAAGCCCTGGCAAGTTCAGCTAAGGCAACCCTGCAGGCCATCGGAGCTCAGGAAGCAGCTCTGCAGGCCATCGTCCAGCACACCCACCGCCTGAAGGAGGCCATGGAAGCAGACGTATGTGTGCAAGAAGGAGCTGAAACCAGTTCTCAAAGATTTGTTCAGCGATAACTGATATGTAGTGATATAACGATTCACTCAAGCCACGATTTGATTTGATTCTCGATTTTAAGCTCTCAATTTCGATTTTTTTAGGAATTTTTTTCCACCAAAATTAATTTTAGTTATTTTATGGCCAAATGAATTGTCTTTTTCCTATATTTGCCGTTTTCTCCCTTGTTTAAAACTGTGACCTTCTATTACCTGTTGTTCTAACAAAACTTAACACTGAAGAAATAATTAGAATAGATATGGAAATGATTATAAATCTTTTTATGAACAAATTAAGTTTTATTTGTTTTGAACGTCATCTGCATTGATGCATTGCATGTGTATCGATTTTCCTTTTTTTTTTTTTACATCGATTGCCATTTAAACCAGTTTGAATCGATTTAAAGTCAATTTTCTAAGTATCATTACATTCCTACTGATATGAAAATATGTTTTGGCTTAATGATATTGGTAAAAAATCGAATTCTTGTCAAATATTGCGAGTGTATTTAATCAGTGATCATGCAGTAATATATTCAGAGCGACTCCACTAGATAAACTGTTTCCACGTCTTTATTGAACTCTCTTAGGGTCGGCATACCCTGTGTGATTTTTGAGAAGTTTTTTTACTCTTGCGACTAGTTTTCGGATTGGCCAGAATTTCAGCACATATTTACAGCGCATTGTTTTTCTTTCGATATGTTTCTGAAACTAAACTACACAGTTTGTTCTTTGTATCATCAGGTGTTTTCTCACCACTTTTTAAGACTTTTTCTCTTTAAACTGCAGGCTCCATCTGAAGAGAAGTCAGCCCAGTGGAAGGATCTAGAAACTGCTCTTGCTGACAGGACCGGAGCTGTAAACGACGCTAGAACTGCTTATGAGAAGGCCAAGTAAAGGACATACACATACAGACGCTTTGGTTGTTGTTCACTTGCTAAGCTGAATCTGACAGATGTGTTTGTATACCTGGTATCTGAGCATACAAAGCCTTCTTTGGAGATAATCTTCCGCTGAAACTAGTTATTTAACCCCAGCAGATGCAATGACGAGCTCCTTATTACAAGCAAGTGGAAATCCTGTGTTGAAGATGGGGTCAAATCTTTGGCATCAAGCAGAGAAATATCTATATCTACAGAGATACAGAAATGACTAAAACAGGGTTAAAAACTATAAAACACATTATATAAATAAATTAATATATATGTATACATATAAACTGGAACGATAGCGGGGAACCATCGTGTTCAAGAAGATGATCGCTGATAACTTAAACATCCGGTGAAATCAGATGAAACAAAAACAACAGTAGAGCTCAGGAGTATGTTGAATCGTGAAAGTGAGAACATTTCCACATGAACAATGTGAAGGGACCTTAAGGGGTTCGGACTTAACAGCTGTGTAGCCAGAAGAAAACCACTCATCAGTGAGGCTAGCCGGAGAAAAAAGCCAGTTTGCTAGGGAGAGTATAGATTCGACTCTGGGCTAATGGAAGAAGGTCATGTGGTGTGAAGAGTCCAGATTGAGTCCAGATGAAGTGATGCAGCCATTATGCATAGTGCTACTGTATGTAGGGTTGCTCAGGTTCAGCTCTCATGTTATTCTGTTCTAAACACATTCCACAATGTAACATATAGATTTTCACCTGGAATATTTGGTTCATCAAGACCGATATGTTGTGTAAGTGTCACCTTTATTCTTTGTGCAGTGGTTATATTGGGGTCAGAGCCTCATTGGGGGGGACTTGTAATGGTTGGAGGTTGTCTTTGTAATGGTTATATGAACGTTTGTGGAAAAAAATGATAGATTTACAGACTACTCCTCTCTAATCATTGTCTTATTCCTCTCCCATGTGCTGCTTCATGCAGTGAAGCTCTGGGTGGTCTGAAGTCTGTGATTGACGACTCTAAAGGGTTGAAGATTCCCACTGCACGGCCTCTGATCTTAGCAGCAGAGGAAAATCTTCATAAAATGGTTGTGGATTTGGACAAAGTGGTGGCTAAGGTAAGATCATTACTATGATAATGAACATATTAGATGTTCAGGTGATCCTTCTGCATTTTTAGCGAGGGGTGGCTATTCAGACTGATCCCACACAATGTTTTATTTGAAGATGGACCGTGCATTATGTGGTGCTGAGTCTGAAGCTCATACTTGGAAAACTAGGGGAATCCAGGAAAATATTTCTATGCAGATGAAGAAATCATAAAGGAAATTAATAAAACAGAGAGAGGAAAAATGGATTGTGGAAGCTGAAACTCAAAATGTAGATGAAGCAGCAAGAGAGATGTTCAAACTGGAAGTTACGATCAATGCTAAGCTAACAATCCAGAAAAATCCTGTCATTCAACCAATCAAATTTTATTTGTGAAGCACCTTTTATGCTAGGAAAACTCCAAAGTGCTTCACATATTAAAAAAAATGAATGCTTAAAAAAATATTTTAAAAGCCTTCACACATCAAATATAACTATTTAAAAACCCAAACCTCATTATAATTTCTTTCTTAGACAATCACAAACACACGTGCACACACAAACAATGCAAACGTTAACTCTGTCCACCCCAATAAAGGTTAAAAAAAATATCGGTTAAATAAACATACTCATCTGGCTAGGAGCTGCTGTGAGGAAACAATATCTCGGGGATCCGTCCATAAATAAGTCGAACAACTTGATGATTGATGGAATAAGATAAAGAAAGGCTGAACAAAACTGAAAGCTAAACAAAAAATGTGTCTTGAGTCTCTTCCTAAAACCACCCGTTGTCTCTGTGGCCCTGAGGTTTCCAGGCAGACTGTTCCAGAAACGAGGGCCATGATAATGAAACAAGGCCTCGCCGTATGTTTTAGTCCTAACTTTATGAACAACTGCAAGGCCTTTTGCAGAGGAACTCAGGGTGGGCGAGGGTTCATAAATTGAAACAATTCTCGTGAAAACTGCAACTCGCCTGCATCAAACTAACTGGATGTAACAGCCAATCAAGTTCTGAACAATGACTCAGCAATTTGAGTGTGATATTTTGGAGCAGGGACACATTACTACAAAGTACTATTTGAGATGAATTCCTTTATAGTGGTACATCTATTAATACATCCAAAGAAAAAAAAGGCTTAATGGCCCTCATGCAAGAAGCACTCGTATGAACAGATTCATTCTTAAAAGGCTCGTACGAGCGATTCAGGAGAAAATACCACATTCACCAATTTTCTCATATTTCTAATCTTCCGTCAGGCACAAACAAATTTTGCTAGTGCTCCAGACTCGGCGTAATGATGCGGAGTCTTGCGCAATTACTCTGCTTTTATCCAAATCTTTTTTTTTCCTAAAGGATTGCATTTGTCGTAATATAGGAGCAATTGTGCATTTTTTTAAAATCCAATATAGATTACATCATAATGTATGTTGTAGCTCCTCAATTCAAATTATAAATTATGTTACTCGCACATTTTTCAGCCTGATTTCGTTATTTTAAAAAAAACTACAGGTCTGTTGATGATTTTGAATAACATTGCAAGTGCAGTTTCATTTACTGTGCTTACGATTTTGTCCCACTGTTTTGCTTTTGCCGGTACTTTAATTCCAGTACTGACTGAGGAGAAAATGGCTAATTTTACTTTGTTGATCTCAGTCAGCAGAACCTCGATCTCCGAACCGGTGAAATTCCTCTTATTTGACCTTGATGCTATTTTTTTTTTTTTGAATGAACACGTTTTGACAAGCGTGGGAGACTAACAAAGTTTGAGGCGTGAATCGGAACATTCAAGTCATTTTGCAAGCTTAAGTTTTTAGAAACATCTTATTCCTTTGTATAAAGTTTGGTTCCCTTTAGAGTCGCCACAAGGAATCATTGACCTGATTCACATAATGATCTGGGATATATTTTAATGTTGGATAAGCTTCCTAACACAAGCATTCATCTGGGGTTGGATGTCAGGACTGACCCCCGTGGGGCTGCAGTTTTATTGAAAAATAATCATGATTTAATGAGCTGCGGTTTGTTGAATGGAAATGTTTGTTTTCTGCTGTTTCTCTTTGTAGGTTCAGTCAGCAGAGTCTGAAGCAAAGGTCGTCTCCCAGTACAGTGAACTGGTTAATGAAGCTAAGCAGCAGTTTCAGAGGGAAATCAGTAGTCTCACTCCAGAGATCCAGGCCAACTGGAAAGGACTTGGTGAGCATAAAAACACCCAGGTGCTGCTGTCTTTGTCAGGAGGTCATGGTGATGTGTTTTTATTGAAGGCGCCCACATCAGAGGCATAATCTCATCAGGGTGACCTTGACAATCACAGAGCTTGTTTTCTCTCAGAGGTCATAACCGTCCTCACCCAACCTAAATTTCAGGGCTGTGATATATTGCTGTGTACACAAACATGCACGTCATCCTGCTCAACTGCCTGTGTTTATACTTTCTGCAGCATGACAGCAGAATGCTGCATGCTGGAGGTCAGCCACGGGTCACATTGTATTTAATGTGAGGGCAAAAAAAAAGCATGAAGATGCTGGTAGTTGCTGACAAATTTTGTTGTATTGAATTGATTTAGATGAAAAACCCTGTTGGAGTTGATAACTAGCTTTGTAGTAACGCTTATTCGGAGTGTTTTGTCAGTCCAGGTAACGGAGATTTCTGGGGATACTAAACACGCTTCTTAGTACAGGCTTCAGGTCGTCTCACTTCCCAGATGTTTATGGACAATTGTTAGAGGAAGAGGGGATGCTACACAATGATAAACATCAACTGCTTTACACAGATGTGTTGTTGACCTAAAATTCAAAATGAGCTGACTTAATGAAGTGGTAAAATGTCCCAAATTTTCCATTATATTTGTTATTTATGATGTATTGGGAATAAAATATTGATAAGATTCTGATCTTATTTAAATCGTAAACAACACCTGATGTTGTAACTGGTTGTAAAATGGTGTTTTTGTGTCTTTGTGTTTGAGCTGGGAAACTATCAACGGATGACCTTAATGCTCTGATCGCTCATGCCCACCGTCGCATTGACCAGTTGAACCGGGAGTTGGCAGAGCAGCGAGTCAGGGAGCAGATCCACATTGATGCAGCTCTGGAGCAGCAGAAGCTGGAGGATCAGAAAATGCTGGAAAATGCTGTCAGCACAGCACTGCAGCATGTGAAGGAAGACGCCCGGCTGGAGCAAGAGAGGAAGGTGCTTTATTCACATTTGTTCGTTCTATACAAATATATATGATATAAATTTGTGTTAAACCTGATCCCGGTCTCAGGTTGTTTCTGTTCAGTTTATCACGTTTGTCTGTGTTTCTGCGTCGGCAGCTGGCTGAGTTAAGGGAAGTGATGGAGGTGGAGATGAGGACTCAGCTGCGTCGTCAGGCCGCCGCCCACACAGACCACGTCCGAGATGTCCTCAAAGTCCAAGAGCAGGAGCTCAGAGCAGAGGCTGAACAGGTCCAGCACACAGGAACACATTCAATCTACACATTTCTCATTTATCCGGAGTACAGCGACAAAAATACAATAAAGTTATAAAAATCCTCTCACAGGACTGTCTCCATCAGACAGATGATCTGAATTTATTTATGTTTCATTCACACGACTTTGCAAACAACTGTGTGTATAGAGTTGGCAGGAAAACATGCTGTTTTATCAGGTTTTATAATCCAGTCTTGGTCACATCTCCTGGAAGTGTTGTGTCTCGGCTGCGCTTTACAGATGTTTGACAGAACACTCCTGTTCAGTGAAACCCTGCACATGTGTGACTGTGCATAAATGAGTTTCCAGCACAGAACCAAGTAAAAATCAAAGTAAACCATCTTGATCTCTGACACGTTTAATTCCTGGAAGGTCATTTTTCCAGGTAGTGAATGGGCTAAATCCTTCAGACATTTTCTAGTTATTATTTTTTTATGATCATTATTACGAGCAACTCCTGTTGTTACAAATTTGCTAAAGACAACTTCTGGCTTTATTATTTAATCTTGTTTGAAATTTGATCTATTTTATTTGATAGTTTATTTATTGATTTATCCAATATTTGTGATTATTTTATTTCAGTCTTTTTCTTTATATTCTTTCTTTCCTTATTGTTTCTAATGAAGTTAAAGCATTAAGGGGTTACCTTGGCCAGGAGTTTCCAACAGCATTCCTGTTGGAAGTCCTAAAAGATTTTCAGGAGATCTGAAATTAGCTGTCGGCACCACTTGCCTTAAAGAAAAGTTGATGAGAATATTCTTCAGACTACTGAGTTAAAAAGCTGAAGTATTGATTTATTGACAAAAAATAACTTTTGTCATTTAATCTATGGATTTATTGTTTTGAACTTGTTAGTTTATTTGGTTCTTTGATTTATTTATTCCATCGACATTAAAAAGGAATTAGAGCACTTTTCATTAGGAGTTACTTTCTGAGCAATAAAAACTCATGTTGGGATATTTTCAGGTGCTGAGCAGTAAGTTGCTGGAACAGGACACTCGCTACCATCAGCTGAGTCAGGAACAGCTGGATAACTTCACTCTGGATATGAACTCTGCATATGCAAGGCTGAAGGGGATGGAAGAGGCCATCGACAGTAAGACATATTCTTTACAGGAAGGTGAAAGAAGAGAAAGAAAATGATAGAACACCTTCATTTATCAATGTAAAGCATTAATCCTCTTCATGCCAACTTGTCCCTCTCCTTTTAGCCCTGGTTAAAACCAGTCTTCCCTGCCTCCTCCCCCTTACCACGGCTATCATCCACTCCTTAATTTCCACTGGAACTGCTCCTACATCCTTTATAACTTATGCCATTGAACAGAAACTAAAAAAAATTGGTAACACTTTACTTGAAGCCCACATTATAATGCATTATGACAGCATTTATAATGCATTTATAATGCCTCATAAATACAATTATAAACAATGTTTTATGATGCACTATAGTACAGTATAGTATACAGTTATATAACATTATTCTGCAACTTATAATTAATTATAATGGCTCATTCTATGGATGCTCTTGAGTACTTATAGTGACTAGTTATATGGCTGCTCTAAAATACCCATGAACACATATTATGGTGTATGAGGACACTCAGTGCATAATAATGCACTCTTAAGAGCAGCCATAGAATGAGTCATTATATTAATTATAAGTTGCAGAATAAAGTTATATAACTGTTGCTATAGTGCATCATAAAACATTGTTTGTTTATAATTGTATTTATGAGGGATTATAAATGCATTATAATCCATTATAAATGCTGTCATAATGCATTATAATGTGGGCTTCAAATAAAGTGTTACCAAAAAGTTCAGCTCATTTCCGAATAACTTGGATAACCTGTGTCCTTTCTCCAACTTGCCTCTCCAAAAGAATATTTCTTGAATATTATCATTATTACATTTATATTATTACAGAAATATTGGAACATGAAGGTCCAGTCTAAATTTTCTAAAGTATTTTGAGATTTGGTGACATTCATGGTGTGAATGTAAACATTGATCATCTGGGTGGAGTGTGTGTGTGCAGCAGCCTGAAGGGCAGTTTGTGTGTTCATGCAGATCTCTGAAAACGTGATGAAACATCTCTTTTTTTCGAACTGCAGGTCATGTGGTGGCTGAGGAGGAGGCCCGGAAGGCTCATCAGCTGTGGCTGTCCGTCGAAGCTCTCAGTTACACTCTGAAGACGGCTGGTGCAGATACGCCCACAGCGCCTCTGGAGACGGCAGCGCAGGCTGTACGAGAAAGCTGCCATGACAATGACTTTGCCCTGGCTCTGGCCTCAGCTCTTCCTGAAGAGTCACTGCAGCGCGGCGTGTACAGCGAAGCCTCTCTCCGCGCACGCTTCAACTTCCTACGATCGCTGGCAAGGAAGGTTGCTCTCATCGACGAATCCCACAACTCCCTGTACCAGTATTTCCTGTCATACATCCAGGCTGCACTGCTTTTTGAGGATCAGCAGGAAGCCCCGCCCGCCCAGCTAAGCGGTGAGGATTTAGACCCGTTCAAGCTCCTCTCATATGCTAGTTATTGCTTGGAGCATGGGGATCTGGAGTTGGCAGCTAAACTGGTAAACCAGTTGAGAGGGGAGGCCAGGAGGGTGGTGGAGGACTGGCTGACTGAAGCCAGACTCACTCTGGAAACCCGGCAGGTGGTCAGTTTGCTCTCTGCTTATGCAAATGCTGTAGGCTTAGGAACCACTCAGGCTCCATAGGCCGGCAGCTTGACCAGCAAACCTTAAAGGGATCCAGGGGAAGTCAGAAGTGCGTATTTAGGGGGATCCTTTAAGTTGATGATCTTACACACTTTATTTTATATATAATTAAATATTTCCTTCAGCTTCAAGTTTCACTTCTTTGCCAGCATGTCATGTTCACATCACCCTGACATTAACTTGTACGTCATGATGCCATGTGTCACAATAAATAAATCATGGGAAAAAAGTGTTTGTGTGATGTCTTTGGACTAAAAAGAAGTTTGGTGACGTGTAATACAGGCTGAAGACTTCCTTTTATTTAACTGGATACAATTTTAACTTTTGACCCAAATTTTAGCTTAATGTGAGTAAAAAGCTCGAGGGGGCTGCCCCCAACTTTGCAAGAGCGAATCCATCTCTCGTGATCATGTGAACAGAAAGACACGAGCAGACCTTGACAAAGGAGTCACTTGTTGGAGTCTGACAAAAGAGTAGCGCTGATGGAGACCCCACTATCTGTTTGCCCCAATAATCGACTTGTTACTGCAAATCAGTGGCAGTTAGTGCCTAAAGAGAAACTTAATGTGGTTAGTTGAAACTAATTGGCCCCAGACCAAAGCAAACACGACTCCCTGAACATTTCTCTAAAGTGGGTTTGCTGCAATAAATCCATTTCCTGTCATTCATGTAAATATCGAAGTAACAGAACCATTAGCAACTGGCTGGTTCAGTGTTTTGGTTTCGCTGTTTAACAGGGCGCAGTACTACTTCAATGTCCCATAAGCTAAGGGCTAATGCTCATCATAACCGTAAGTGATTGGCATGGGTTGTTCGAAAGTTACATAGTCACAGACTCTGCATCTCTTAAGCAACTTCAGACCTGTTCAAAATGACAAAACGTTAAGTCATTCTTAAGTGACTAATGGAAAAATAACTATTTCAATTTTATAACAGTTTTATTTGCTTGGACATCGTTGACCTTGAAAGTGACTCTCGGATGGTAGGTTTAAGAAATGACTTCCAATCAGATATTTTTCTTTTGCTCCTAGCTCCATGAAGCTAAGAAAGAAAAGACGGCAAAGAAAAAAGCATAAAAAACAAGGACTGTCAAGGTAAGCACGGTCCTGCCCCAAGTGGAGATGTTCAAATATCCCCAGGTTTTATTCACGTGGAAGGGAAGGACGGTGCAAAGATTGATAGACACATCGGTGTGGCGTCTGCAGTGGTTCAAACTATCAGATGAAGAAAAATCCAGACTGTGTTCCAAGTTGTTATTTGTGTTTATATCAAATATGAATGAAACTGAAGCAGTTCTCTTCTGAAACTGAGCACAAAAGGATGATGGCATCAACATACCTACCGAGGCATAGAATTTCGTCCTCATAAATGTTGAGGTCATAGTATACAGATTTTTTCTCCCATTGCTGTACAATTTCCTGTTTAAAGAAATGATTCTGAAACAGAAACACATTGTTATTTAGGGTCCATTCAGGCAGTTGCACAATGAAGGCAGAACCCACTGAGCACTAGACGTCTGTTAGACGTCTCGTCTCGGCTTTAGACCGAAATTCGCCGTCTATAATCGGTCTATATTTTAGCCCGAATCTAGACACAGCTTTATCTAATTAATTA
>JAVQJG010047694.1:0-12510 GCA_036024015.1 Craterocephalus amniculus
TCGCCTCAAACGCGCCGCCCCAAGCAAACGGGCGTCAATTCGCGTCTATACATTGACTTAACATGTAATTCATTCGCGCGAATAATTTTACTCTCGCTTGGTGTGAACGCAGGGTAAGAATACATCTGACTGTATCAGATTTATTTATGGACACACAATGATAAAAAAAAAATTTAATGCTGGAAAATTCCAAAAAACTTCAGGGGGAAAAAATTTTTTTTTGGCGGAATCTGTTCATCGCCCAAAATCTGGCAACCCTGGTCCAATCAGCCTCCAATCATCACACGATGGACAGATTTAATACATCCGTAACGCTTAAATGTGCACATTTATTCAGAAGATTGTGTTAGATATCTGCACAAACTTGTTTAGACCCTTTTCACCATCCAAGCAATCAATAATCCTAACAATGATTATAATGCTGTCATTAAATGATTTTGAAATGGCCGCTTTCAGCTTCCGTAATAAAACCAAGGTAACAGTCTGACATTATCTCAGTCACACACCAAACCTTTAGATTTCCACACTTTATTGAAATAATTCAAATGAAAGATATTGTGGCTGTTAAAACAAAGAAAATGGAAATAAATCATCATGATAATATTTAACTGATATTTAGTGTTTGAAGTATTTCTCTTCAAACACTGAGCTCCAGTCGTCCATTTTTATGGCTTGAATGTATTTCTGTTGCTATACGAAGCCGGCGTGGGCGTATTTAACACTTTATTGCACCTGCACTCATGCATTTTGATTTATAGCGATGTCGGCATCACTTTTTCTGTCTTTTGGGTGTTTTATAGAAAAATGCATCCAAATCCTTTCGTCCAAATCCCAAAAAATCAGCGTATGGAAGTAGAGGTTAGGAACATGAGATGTGCAGGCCCAGTCTGCAGCACCTGATGTGGATGGGGGAGTTAATGCTGATCATCAGCAAAACTGACGGGAGACGGGCAGTGAGGGGGGGGTGCAGTCTGTCAGAAAACCACTCTCAAAACAATCTGTGCCAGAATTCCTTCTGTCAGCAAATCCTCTGGAGAGAGAGAGTCTCTTTGGACAAAAAACCTACTAATGCACTTCAGAGCACACAACAGCAGCAGCACAGGCCTTTTCCTCTCCCAACAAACGACTTGAAACCCGCCGCTTCGTTCCCACGTCCTCCTCTCACCTTTTCTGTTAAACTTAATTTAAGCATTTCTACCTCATGGCTACAAAAAAAACACTTGTATTTGATTTCATGTCTTTCCAAATGTCAAACATTTGTGAAAATATATTGAAAATAAAAAAAAAAGAAGGAGAGGATCAGTGTGAAGTTTGCAGCCTACCTCAGATGACTGGACTTTTAACAATTTGCTGATGGTGCAACCGCAGGCTGCAGAAAAGCCTAGACTGTACTCGTGTGTCACCGTTTGTCAATTTTCAGATTTCTGCAAGACAAAAACGCACTTCACGTCAGAAACGGTCAGACCGGGAAATGTATAATCCCACATTTGCTTTAATCTTTTGTGACTACTGTGGTTGTGCGTGTGAATGTGTATATACGTGGGCACACTCCTCCCTTTTTTTTATTTAGTGTGTTGAATTTTATAAATTGTTAGTATATATAACACACTTGCACAACTTTAAACCAGAGTGTAACGTGTTTCCGTTGTACATATCTAAACATACGATACAAATGCACCACTTGTTAATATGTGTGAATATGTTGCCATACTTGCAGTCAACTTTAAATGTATTTTCATGTAATCTGAGGTACAAGCAGCAACAAGCGATTCATTAAAGACATTTTCTTGGAGATTACATCTTGAACATGTCTTTTTTCCCTTGTTTGTCTGTTTGCATGTGGAAGAAAAGATTTATCAGGGAAAAAGATGCATTGTCCTGCCAAAAATACAGCAAAGCTGATAAATCGCCTTAATGAGCCTGGAGTTAGTCACCCTTGTGTGCAATTATAAAATCATCTAAGCCAACGCTGTCGCTTATCTCATTAAAATGTAACAATTCATTTCTCTTGCTGTGCTAACAGTGGCAAGACCAAAACATTAAAGCATTAATTATATTTCTCTATCGCAAAGAATCTGGATTATGCAAGCTCTCTTAATGAAAATGATGTGCATTTGCCCGCTACGTTTCCAGTCTATCATTATACGGCTGCTGCTGAGGTGTGGGAAGCCTGCATAGCCTCTATAATTATGTGTGAAAACTCAAAACGCTTCGCTGGAGGTTAGAGTTCATCCAGGGCTCCTGTTGTCTTTATTTTCCCTCTTTGAAATATGCTATAGCCATCAGAAATAATTTATGACTAGCTTTTATTGTCCATGAGGTGGAGGGTTGCAGATGCTGCTTTTAAGTCGATACCGAGATACCAGCCGGAGGAAATATTCAGCATGTGTCACAAAACATACAAAACATTTTGTTTTCACTTCTGAGAGTTAAACGTATTTTATTATATTCAGTTTAAAAAATTTAGAAAAATCTACCTTTCTATTTTTCTCAAGTATTCATGTTCATAAGTCTTCAGATTTCATATCGTCTTTACAATAAAGATATTAATGCAAACTGTATTATTATCCTGTAAGGGGCAATAATACAATAAAGTTATGCTTTCATATTGACATTGAAACATTTATCTGCCAGTCAAAATATAAGATTTGGTATTTTCTTCATCTCAAGATGTCACTGCTGATATAAAACAACATTTTCTTTTGCTTCAGACTTTTAGGCTTGAAAATAACATACAAAATCCAACTAAGTGCTTTCCCTCCATATCACATGGCCATGATAGTCAGTTGTCATGATGATGATGATGTTGTTTTACTGTTTAATGCAAGTTCATGTTCATTAAATATATTACAGTAAGGTATAATGTTTTAATTAAGACTTTATTTCCAGCAAATTTTCTATTTTCATTTTATCCACAAATTAATTTACAGAAAAACAAATGTCATCAGAATACTACAGAACTCCGTACAAGAGGGAAAACAGAGATTTAAGATGTGTAATCTTAATCTGTAATCTACCATTTTAAAAGATTTTTTATTTATTTATTGTGTTTTACACACATCAGATATCGACGAGGATTAAAGTGTCCCATTATTTCTCTTTAAGGGGCAAACACTGTTGGTATCTGTGGAAGTCTGATAAACTAATGGTGTCATTTTACAGGAAAAACTGACTTTATTTTGGTATCTACAGGTGAGACACCAGACTACTTGTTAGAATACAAACATACAGCCATGCTGATGCAAAACAAATCGTTTATGATTATCATTATAATTACACTCTCACCAGAGCTACTCCATCCATATCACATGATCACGGCGGCCTCTCAGAGGTCATGATGCTGGTAACAATGATGTTTTAATATTTTACTGGTTTGATGCATCAGGTGTTAACATAGGTGTTAACACATCACCCAATGGTATCGTGTTGATAGGATATCGATACTATTTTTGAATATCGGGACACCAGTATCGATATTAAGCAATAGAATTGCAAACTAAATCTGTCCTAGTTGTATTTTATGCTACTGTTATTCATGATATCTTAAAATCTTATTAGTTTTATTATGATTTTATAAGCATTAATTATTCCTGTTCATTAGTTTTATACATGTTTCATAATGCACTTCACAGGAAAATAAGACGATTGTAAAGGACCAAAATTATTATATCAATAGTAATGAATGACTACTCCTACCTATTAATCCTCTTCATCTTTTTTTGCTTTATTTGAGCTGAAACTGGGATTTATATCAACAATCGGACCAAGGAAGTTTTCTTCCAGCCACCGGACGTTTGTGTTAAATCTTTGGCTTGATCCTGTGACATGTCCTCTCCACCTTTTTAAGGGTCTGCCTCAGTCCTTCTGCTAAACTCTTTTTGCACAACAATTAAAATATGCTAAGCGGTCGTTTTCCTTAAGTAGTCTTAAATGTGCAATCTATTCAAATATGAGAGGAAATTGCCCACAGCTCAAAAAGAAAAAGAAATACAGAGGTGGTTGAACAGAGGGGGTAAAGCTGGAATAAATTATGCAAATAACACAAAGGGCTTTACCACTTGAAAGCCTAATTTTCCTATAATCAGCACACTGTCGCCTAATATTTTTTCCCCACCTCTTATTAAAAGTGACTGTTCTTTTGGCGATCATCAGATGGCTCTATCTGTCGAGCCGCTCGGCGAAATGACTGCAGACTGCCAGACTAAATGCTAAAGCATTTTGCCGGAGCTTTTAGATGATGGTTACATTCCCACACAAGTAATTATGCTGCGAAGAGTCCAGAAATAAGGTTTAATTATACAGTAATCGCGTGTGATGGACACTAGGAAGTGGTGAGAAGCAGCAGACTGCAATCCATCAATGACAAACCTCTGGCTACTTTTAATTCCTCCTCATTTGCATCCTAACCTCCACACCAAGTTGCGCAAATGCTGTTAAATGTTAATAGGACCTGTCTCGCCACTCAAAATGAATGCTTAAGCTATTTTTTAGTCACTTTTCCCTCTCCCCCAGCACCCCGTCTCCCCCCGTTTTTCTGCTTCATCTCTTCCTTTCCTCCCGCCGCCCTCTCCTAACATCTTTCAATCGCCCCTCCTCCCTTCATTTCCCATCTCTTCCCTACCTTGCAGGCCTCGCCGTGGACGAGACGCAGAGCGGTCACTGATGCACTAATTGGGAGCAACACTTACAGTTTTATCTCCCCCCGCCACTAATAGCGGTCTGCGCTGAAGCAGCTCACCTTAGGATGAGGAATGGATGGATGAGTTGGAAGTAGCGAGGAGGAGGAGGAAGGGAAGCCGAGGCCTTGAATCAGAAATTCCTCCGTTCAGACTGAAGCTCAGACTCGGTGCGAGATTGGGCCCTGGAGCCATCATGGTTAATCCATATCCCGTTGGACTTAGGACTCAATTCCCTGCTTCATTAATTGAAAACTATTGCTTTTTTTATTTATTTTTTTTTTAGGAAGGGTGTAAATAAAACAAGAAGCCGTTTATGAAAAAAAAAAAAAAAAGCATTTTATCTGGTTCTGTTCCTCAAGGAGCTGCAATCTCATTATGTCTCTGTGCTGCATTTCAAAAACGTGCTATCATCTTTGTCTTGATTGTCTCGCAGTGTCGACAAAGATAAATACAAACGCCGCTTCGCCGTGCCGATGCCACGACTGTTTTTCACTGAATAATTTGAAGTCTTATCAGCCTTTATGGAAATAAAGCCTTTGCTTAATAAACTGTTTCACAGGCTCTGGGAGAGTAGCACATAAACACCTTTTTTCTCCCAACAACGCCATCATTAGCGCATCTTGTTCAATGCTTTACACATAATTGGAATCAACATCTATTGTTCGTGTTCTTGACCTTCTGCTCGTTTTCCAGCACACACTCAGAAACATGGTATTACTGGAGAGAGGGAGTCTTAACTAGAACACATGCTAAGTGTCTCTGCTTTGTTTCATCAGGGGCACATTGCTTCACTTAAAATGAAAACTCTTACCTTTCTGATTTAATGATAAAAAATACCAGCATAATATTTCACCACCTAATGGGCAACACAAATGAATCATATTCATGTTTAAGTTGAATATTTTATGTCATGGAGCTTTTGTTGTTGCTTGGGCCACATTAAAACAAAAAAAAACAGGAGAGCTGCTTCTTGCAGACTGTTAAGACTAAATATTAAGCAAATAATACCTGCGTCCATTTTATTTGAAGTTTCCTGAGTTCATCTATTTTAATGTGCACGTTTAGATTTTTTCCCTGTAACAAACCAGACGTCTGCCTGCTACTTCTCTGTCATGTGAATTAACATTTTTCAGAAGCTACAAACAATTCTTTTTGGTTCTTTGTGTCTTTCTATCATATTTTTTAGTTGACCAGAAAATCCACTTTTGTATCATAAATAGCCAAACTAGCAAGGGATGTGGGCTACAACTAGCAGTGACAGGTAGTTACAGCTAGTAATTAGCTTCATTGTTCTTTGTTTAATTGGAAAAACTAGAATGGGATGTGAGCTACAGTTAGCGTAGCTCATGACTATGCTATCTATAACTAGCACTGGATGCTGATTGTGTTAATGGCTACAACTTGCATCATTTGCTATTAATAAACCATAACTTGGTCAACTGCTAGTTAAAACTAGCAATGGACACTAGTTATCCCTCATATAAATCTCCACTGCTATTTGTTTGATTAGAAACATTTCTTATAATAACAAAAAGCCAGGCTAGCATGACATGCGAGCTACAATTAGCACAACTCTTACTCTAACTCTAATCCACATTACATGTAGCACTGGATGCTAATTGTAGATCTCAACTATCCCCAGTAATGTCTACAATTAATATTGGATTCTATTTATAGACCACAACTAGCATCAATTAGCTCTGGATGATAGTTATAGCTTGCATTGCTTTTTGTTTATTTGGAAAAACACCTACTTATAATAGCCAGGCTAGAAAGCCACAATGAGCCAACACTAATCTTTGCTACAAGTAGAACTAGATTTAAGTTATAGAACACAACTTGCTCTATTGTTAACTTTAATTACTATCCAATACAAGTTGCATTATGCAATTGACATCTACTGTTAACTGCAATTAACAACTATCCATAATTAGCAAGTAAGCAAGCTTTCCAAATTGCCAAATTTCTACCCTTTAGTTGTAAAAAAAAAAAGGTTTGTTTTTACACCCAAATATATCAGAAAATGTTGATGCTTCAATAAAAACATCCATATTTCGCTACCATTTGCTCATTAATATGTTGTTTCAAGGGACAGAATGCAGAACTGAAGGGGGATATAGGGGATGGATTTTCATTTATTGTCCTAGTGGGTTAATATACTGCAGCATTAGTTCAGCATTGGGATATACACTACATTATTTTATTCTATACAATAAATTGATTTAGAGAAATAATTTATAATAAAAAACAAATTGAGTACCTTTTTGTTTTTAAGATAGGGATTTTATAAAATATCCTTGGGTGAACCTCACTTCTCACTTGCATGCCCATCTGTGTCATTATCTTTTGTGTAAGAGGAGGTTTTAGATATAATAAGCAGTTCTGGATGAATGTTTGTGCAGTGGGATGAATTTACACATTTAATGTGTTTTCTATAACCTAAAGCAAGGCCAAAAGTAGTTAATGAAGTGTAAACCATTTACAAAGGATTGGTTCTGCCATTTTTTTTATTTACCAGACAACTCTGGAGTGTGTGGGCAAAACTTGCACTGAGTATAGTCTGCTTTATACAACATATGTCCTACAAAATCATAAAAGAAATGTACAATGGCTGTTTCTTCTTCACAACACATTTCTCAGTACGAGATCAACGTCCAAGGCCCTGTTATGATGACATCCACATTGGCTACAACCTTTTCTTTATTTACCCTGTTGGGAAAATAATGAAAAAAGGTAGAAGGTTTTTAAGATCTTCTTGTCTTTAAGACAATTAGTGTGTCTCCTAAACTAACCTACCTAAACAAACCTATCTAAACAAATCTGCATTAACTAACCTATCTAAACCAGCCTGCCTACACTAACCTGCCTAAACAAGCTTACCTGAATTAAGCTGCCTAAACTAACATCCCTAAACTTACAGGTCTAAGTCTTACCTACCTAAACCAACCTGCCTCAACGAACTTATCTAAACTAATCTGCCTAAATGGACTAAACTAGCCGGCCTACACTAACCTACATAAACCAGCTTGTTTAAACTTACATACATAAACTAACCTAAACTACCCTCCCTAAACTCACCTTCCTAAACTACCTTTACTAAACTAACCTGCCTAAACTACCTTTACTAAACTAACCTGCACAAACGAACCTACCTAATCCAACCTGTTTAAACTTACCTACATAAACTAACCTGCCTAAACTAACCTGCCTAAACTCCCTTTACTAAACCTGCACAGACTAACCTAACCAAACCAACCTGTTTAAACTCACCTACATAAACTAATCCGCCTAAACTAAGCTACCTAAACTAAGCTGCCTAAACTAACATGCCTAAACTAAGTTGCCCAAACAAACCTGCCTATGCTAACCTACCTACACTTACCTACATAAACTAACCTGCCTAAATTACCTTTACTAAACTAACCTGCACAAACGAACCTACCTAAACCAACCTGTTTAAACTCACCTACATAAACTAACCTGCCTAAACCAAGCTGCCTAAACTAACCTGCCTAAACTCCCTTTACTAAACCTGCACAGACTAACCTAACCAAACCAACCTGTTTAAACTTACCTACATAAACTAACATACCTAAACTAAGCTGCCTAAACTAACCTGCACAAACTAACTTGCCTAATCCAACCTGCCTAAACTAAATAACTAACTGAACAAACCTAAAGAAGAGGTAGGTTCTGCAGATGCATGGACATCCTGTGTGGTTCAGCACATCTTTTGCAAATGGTTCTCTTGATTATGCAAATATGTCATTATGTTAATAGTGTTCAACTTTAATAATGCATGATGTTGGCATATTGATAATGCATGCATGCATTGTTATGCAAATCTGAAGATAGAAGCTTATTAATTGACACTTATCGGAAATTGTAAATTAGAAACAGGAATACGGGATGATTCAGAGAGGAGTAGTCTAATTCTTCTGGTGTTCTAATATCTTCTCTACAGAATTGCATGAACTATCCTAAATCAGGTTTTTAGCTTCAGACTTCACTGAGATTCAAAAGCAGGAAAATCTGATCAGCCTCCTCAGCATCAGGGAGTCAGACGTGGCTCCGATACTCGCCTCCCATCGTGAGACAAGCCTTTTCGGGTGTCACAGGAGGGTACCTTCACGTACACTTTTTTCTCCTCTTTGTGTTGCTGTTGTCAGATTGGCGAAGCTTGCAGAGTGTTCACAGGCACTTGGGGACGGCTGTCGTGTTAGCGGTGAGTGGCAGACCGACCGACTGACAGCCGGCGAGGCGTCCTGGGAGGATTCCTGCTAAGGACGTGTCGCTGAGTGAACTATCAGGGACTGTGATGTGCATTGGGCTGTGCACGAGACCTCCAGAAAACACAACAATTCTTTTTTTTTTCAAAGTGCATGCGTGACTTTTACCTTTCTTTCTTTTTTTTTTTTTAAAAAAGGGAAACCATTAATGCTAAAAGCAATTGCTGTCTACTTTCTCTCTCAGAGAATTATTCATCAAACCTTAAAACCAAGAACAAATTTAGCTTCAATCATCATCAGTGTCTCAGGAACGGTAGAGTGTAACTGTGATGGATAGCTTCTCCTCTATGTGGTCTAGTGAAGTTTTCCAGAAATTTCTATCCCGTCCAGCAGGTTTCCATCCAGCTACAACATGTAGTGTTTATTCAGAGACTTTATCTGGTAAATCCACCATGATGATCCATGATAACACCATTATTTATCACATAGAACTCTATTCAGACCTGCACATGATGATTAAGCCACTTCCTGTCCAACTTTCCACCAATCAGAGAGCTAAATTTGAGGGTAATGTCCAATCAGAAGCAGCCACAGATCATGGAAGAAGGAACCTCCTGGTCCTCTATGGATAGGAGGGAAATAGGAGCAGGAACATCTGGAATGGTTTGTGTCAGAGCCAAGAGGTTTCACACGAGGTGTCCCACAGGGATCTGTACTGGTCCCACCTCTTTTATTCCTGATGCTGCAGTGTGACAGACAATATAATGTTTGTTGAGAGGATGATGTTGGGTTGAGAAAAGGCCTGGTCTCTGTTGATCTGTGAGTTATTCCTGCAAAGTACTGTTAATGATTCCCTTTATTGCGATATTTCTATTGATAATTCTCATCATTTTAGCCTCATGATCTGGCAACTGAGGCTGTCTTGAAAACATTGTTTTGCCATGAATGAATGAATGAATGATTCTTTAATTAATTAATGATTCTTTAATAACCACACTCCAAGAAGTGGCAATGGGGATTAAAAGGCTTCAGTTTCGACTTCAGTCAAGACTTCAGGTTTGCAGAATAAACAAAACAAAAAACAAGTTTTAATTGATATATACAAACTGAAGTGGTCCTAAGCTGGAACCCTGAGCGACTCCAAGGTTGACGTATTTCTATGATGGTTTCTGACTCTTTATATAAATATATTTATGATCTGTCCGTAAAAGATCCGGTCTGCCTGTTAGCTGGGGTTACAGAAACAGTAAAAGCATCCAGGCAGCGATGAACACGCGGAACTAACTCAGATCTGATCATCATCCGCGTTGCAGCTGCACTTCCTCGTGTGATTTTCCTCTCGGCCGTGATGCCACATCGTGTATCACTGCCGATGGAGACATCCAATTAGCGGCAGTCAGGCTGCGTTAGCTTAGTTAAGAACACACACACACATCACACGTGTTGGATGTGGAAGTGATGCACACAACTGCTGGCTGCTTCCACATGAGCACGCTCGGCGGTTGGGGGATGGGCGGCCAGAGATGTGCGAACGTGGCGGCTTCACGGTGGTGGTAGTGGTGGCAATCTCGCCCAATCATGTGCACTGGGAATGACTTCATTAGGAGAGCCTGTAGATGTCCGGTGGCTGGGAATTGTGTCTGGAATAGGGAGCGGAGGGGGGTGGATGAGTCCTGAATCCTTCTTTTATCTGGCATGTGATGGAGAGATCCAAATCAACAGCTGTCAGTCAGATGGGGTCGGGGTGAAGGGGGTGGGGTGGATGGCGGGAGGATGAAGAGGGAGCCGAGGGACTGACTGATGAGGTGAATGTCAGCTCTGAGCTGCATCGCGTTATCTCCCGGGCGATGCTGATTTACATCTTCTACATCACGTTCCACGTTCGCCTTGCAGCACGTTAATTACATTAGGAGTTAAATTATTGGCATTTTTATGAGTTTAACCCTCGGGGACGCATAGCAACACCATCTCCTCACATCCACGGGAGGAGGAAGCTGAAACACCTCTGGCTCACCGAGCAGGATGTTTGCAGGATTCTGTTTACGGACGGGACGCGACAGAGACTCAGCTTCTACTGAAAGACTCAAACCCAGATTTCTTTGTTTCTGGTCACAAGGTGAAAAATGTTCGAAATGAGAGGCGTGAAACTTGTCAGAAGCTTCATGAATAAAGAGGCTGAAAGTTTGTTTTAGGAGTTTATTGTGTGATGAGATGAAGGGAAAAAATAGAAAAGCTTTCCTGAACTTTCCAGGATGTTCAAGCTCTAGTTCATGTTTCGAAGAACTGTTCGCGTTCAGAAGATCTTTTCGTGTTCTGTAATTGCATTCAGAAGAACTTTACACAATCAGAAGAACTTTTTACTTTCAGGAGAACTGTTTATGTTCAGAAGAACTTTACACATTCTGAAGAAATATTAAGAAGAACTGTTCATGTTTAGAAGATCTGTTCATGTTCTGAAGAACCATTAAGAACTGTTCACATTCAGAAGAACTGTGCAGGTTCAGAAGAAAAGTTCCTGGTCTGCAGAAGCACTTTTACAGAAGAACCATTTATGTTTTAAAGAACTGTTCACGTTCAGAAGAATCATTCAGAACTGTTCATGGACAGAACATTGAAATCTCCGTTTTGAACACAAACGGGCTGATCCGTGGACGACTGTCGCTCAGAATCAACCCAGATGAGAATTTAGTCAGAATATGATGACATCAGCAGCAAAATGTGATGACATCAGCAGTCAGAACCGCCTGTGATTGGTTACTGGCATCTAAAGTGTTTGAAAACTCACCTCTAACCTGAAGCTCTGCTAGTAATGATGGCCTCTGAGCTTTTTGTTTTCTTTTTCCCATCTCAACATGTTCACCGCCCCCCCCCCCCTGTCTTTCTGCCTCATGCTCACATGGCTGTAATGTGGAAGGCAGGCTGCCAGAAATGTGCAGCTTCTAGGAAAGAGGAGGAGGAGGGGAGGGAGGTTTAGGGGGGTGAGGGGGGTGAATCTGGATTTAATGATATCAAACACGGTCTTTATGCTCAATAAGAGGCTGATATCATGATTGATCCGAGACGGCCAACACTTCATCTGGAATCATCTGTCACGGCTCTATTGAGTCATCAATACCCGCCGCCGTTCCTCCTCCTTCTTCCTGCTCCCGGATCGTTTTCCGTGAGTAATCGTCTGTCTGGTCGCTCGCAGCTTGGGGGGGGGGTCGGATCGGACGGCGCTCCGAAACGCGGCGGAAACCCGTCTGACGATGCAGCGAAGATGGAGCGGGCCCCATTATGTCGGCTGCCTGTGGCCACATCAGCAGGCTTTTCCTCTGCCTCCACGCAACGCAGCGGTAAATAAATCACAGCTTATCGATCCGCACACACACACACACACACACACACACACGCGCACACACACACACGCACACACATACACACGCACACACATACACACACACACACACAGACATACACACACACACACACGCACACTCACTACATACACACACACACACACACACACACACACACGCGCGCGCGCGCACACACACACGCGCACACACACACACACACACGCACACACACACTCACACACTTACACACCCACACACACACAC
>JAVQJG010047696.1:0-14419 GCA_036024015.1 Craterocephalus amniculus
ATGTAGATGAACCTCTGGGTCCTCTGGGCTCTGGCTGGAGAAGGCCCAGGTCTCACGAAGATCTCAAGAATATCCCGCCGGTGGGCTAAGAAGATAGGAATGGAATGGAGCTTTGTGTCACTTACCTGTATTCCAGATCAGGTCCAAAAGGAGAGATGACAAAGTCCAGGATGATGAACCGGGCAGGGTGTAATCCAGGTTCTGAAGCTGCCACTGAGGGGCATCAAGAGGGAGTAAAGACAGAGAGAAGTGAATGACGACAGGCTTGGGTTGTGTCAATGATCCCTGTGGCTGGTTCCCGTGGAAGCGTCCGGTTCCGCTTGAGTGTTCAGAGCATAGGCTGTTCCGTAGCATGTGTCTTTAGTCACTGTTTAGTGGGTTATTTTCAGCTATAATGAAGCGTAAGGCACCACAGTGAATCCAAAAACACACTAAATATGGCTAAGGTGCTGGAAACCTTCTGCCTGCTTGTGCTTCCCATCATAAATTAGATTACATTGTGCTTGTTCACACTACTAGCTCTTCATCAACATCATAACAGCAGGACAGGTCCATAAATACTGAGATTACAGCCTGTATTGCCTGATTTGTGGTTAAAAGTGGGCATTTTTGTTACATATTGCACAAATTAAAAAATATATAGTCTTTTACTGAAAACTTTGATGCAGTGTAGTCTGCTCGTGCATGATGTCAAGGAAGTGACAAATGTATATTTTCTCTCCCGATGATCCAACCACCATAAATCTTTCCTTGCTGTTTAATTTAGTTGAATTAAAGATTGACCAGTTTCATTTGATAGTCGTCCCATTTCAATGTTAAAAGAAAGAATAGTATTTGTTCAGCAATTAAAACAGTTATAGACTGAATTAAATCAGACCAAATGTTATTGTACCTTATTGTTTGTATAAAATGTAGAGTCTCCGTTTCATTATGCCTTTTGTAACTTGATATATATTGGATCAGTTTGTAAGGGAAATATATTCTGAGCAAAAAGAAATCTATAGTGGCAAAGTGAGAAATCAATTCTGTCTTTGAACTTAACCAAAGAGAAACTGAAAATGAAAAAGAAAGTTTTCAGCAAACACTAGATAATGCTTCAAATAGAGCTTCAAATAAAAAAATTTTACTCAAGAATCATCTAAGGTCTCTAAGACCCATAATAATTGTGTCCACCACATGGAAGCTACTTAGCTCAAAGTTTCTAATTGTTTCCATTGTTTTAACAATTGATTTTTTGGTGTCAGGATGTACGGTAATGTCAACACCGTAGTGCCTCAACCATATAACAATTTAAGAGGATGTTGTAATTTAAATATTTCAATGACATATAAGGTAATGAAAGATAGATTAACTCATCAAACTGTATTGTTAATTTGGTTGAAATGAAAAACAGAGGTAAAAATCATATATGCATATGTTTTACCATATGATTATCAATTCATTCTAGCTTTTACAGTTGTGTTATTTAGTTTATCACACAACTGGAAATGGGAGATTTCCTATACTTGAAGGGCCATTATAGCTTTAGCCCCGACAATACTGGATGTCAATACCAGGATGTGCTGCTGTCTACTAATTGTCATATAGTGCATGAACACAATGAATAAAGAGTATATAAGAAACAATAATTTCATCCATCCATCCATCCACCCATAAGAAAAAACACAGGCAGGAGAGTCAGGATTCAATGACTTTGGTACTCTCAGTGACAAGTTTGGAAGATTTATTACAGAATAATCTTAGAAAAATAATCGTATCTTTAGGGGTACAAAAGCATTCCACCAACATTGCACTTGTAATAAGGTACTTGTATTATATTTTGCCTCAAAGAAGACCATCTCCTAAGATAGTATTGTTGCAATTAGTAAAAATAAAACATTCTGTACCATTTATAATTTAATAACATAAATGTACCATTCAGGTTGTCAAAAATTAATTATCTGGGAGTTTGTAAACACCAGTGAATGTTATCTTGGAGGTCGTGGCTAAAATACTCTGAGAACCACTGGTCTAGTGTCTTTATTCTGCGAATAATATTTCTGTCAGGGCTGGCAAGAAGTTGTTCTCTAAGTCGTGGGCAACTTCAGATTTTCTGGCAGGAATCCTGTGCAACTGGGTTAAAAAAAAATCACAAATTTACAAAAATTCTTTCCCCTTCTTTCTCTTTCAGTCTTTGGCACAGACATAAACTCAAACACTCACAGAGAATGTCTCAACACATCTTACTGCTCCCAGTCCTCCTCCAGCTCCTTTTATAACCCCCCTGTTCATGCAGAAGAGGCACTGCTGCCGAATAATGTCACACTCAGTTCCAGCCAATGCTGCCCATGTCGCAGCTAAATCCCACTTGACAGCTGCTTTGTCTTTAGTTCGGAGCTCCCCAGTAAACAGGCAACAGTGTGTGAGACGGAGAGCAAGGCTGAGAATAAGATGGAGAGAGTTTAATCAGCGAGGAAAGATACTTTCTGATAACAGCTTTCACTTCAAACTGGAACTTTATTCCTCAATAAAATAGCAGGTACATTTAACGCTTTAATTGTTTTGAGAACTGATTCGTTTGGTAGTGTGATGGAATTTCATGAATGAACTTAACTTGAGAATTCAGTCCTGCAGTTCTTGTCACCATAAATAAAGAGAAGTTCTCCACCTAAAGTCTCTTCAACAAGCCACAAAATATGTGTTCCTTCAGGTGAACCAACATTAAAATACTTATGTCTTCTGATTTAAGAACCTTTACAAAGGAATGAATTAATTTTTAATCTAAACTTTTCATAGAGATAAAGATAAGTTTAAGGGGTTTCTTACAAAAACAGATTTTAGAACAGGAAATAAACCAGCCAGGTGCAATTGACTCTCATACACAAGGCCTTCAAAACTTTACTTTTCCAGTGCAGAATTTAAAATTACTCAAAATCCATCTTAACCGGAGCATTTTAGATTCCTGAAAGTAGCTATACCTTATTCTGCACATTTTTGAACCATGGGTGAAGAGAACAGTTCAGTTTGACTGTAAGCCCCTAACTTCATCCTCAAGTAGTCAACACTTACGTATTCATAAAAAGGAACAAAAGGAAGGAACCAGCATGAGAGCCGCAGACTTGCAAAAACTCTGACCAATCCCTGCCATTCATTCTGAAAAGTGGGAAGGGGTGCGGCTTCGGGCGGAGGATTGACGAGAGGCGTAGCTTTGCACGGTGTGTTGACAGGGAAAGGTGGAGCTTTTGATTAGGTTTAGGCAAAGCAATTTGCAAGTGACGGTTAGACAATGAAACTAGGCTTCTTGTTAATTTTTAGAAACCGAAACTATCTGGTAATGAAAAGAGAATTTAGTTAAGTTTTGAATACACCCTTTTCATATCATTAGTGATAAGAAAATAATGTTATCAATTATCATTGCAATATGGCCTGGTTACTGTGACACGAATGTTTACCTTCTTTATGATCTGTGACATTCGTGTCCTAATAAAACAGCAGTATGCGATGCTGTCATTGTGAGAATGGGTTGGCTTGACTCGGAGAGGTTACAAGCTTTGACACAACAACAGTGTTTGGTGTCATGGGAATGGGAATAGGCTGGCTGCAGATTTGACATAAAAAACAACTCCAAGTTTACCTCAGCTGAACATGACATGAACATGGCTTAACTGCTGATCACATGAAGGGTCACTCATTGGAACAAAGCAGTCTGTCCCCAAATATACATGTTTATTTCCCAATAACATTTCCTCTCAGAGGTTTCGGTCAGCCAATAATGATCTCCGCAAATATTTGGTGAATGATGAAAGAAGCAAGAAATTGTGACATAATATGCATTGCAATATTGTTAGATAAGAACAACTGATTAAATCCTAATGTGGGATGTTTGACATAACTGGTTCAAGTGCTGAGACAAAGTTCCAAAGTTATCTCCCAAATGCTTGACAAGAAAGGAGGCTGGTGTAAGGGAAAATTAAAATGGAGAATAAATCTACTGTTTAAGACCAAGCTGCTGGTGAAACAGAAAATAAAATGAAGGTGGATGACTACTTAGGAAAAAACAAGGTACACATAAGAAGAAAGAAGATCCTCAAAACTCAGCAAACACACGCTTAGACAGCCCTAAATCTGGATGGAAGTGGGCTCCCATTACAAACAACAGCAGGACAGATTCCTCAGTTGAAGAAGTAAGAAGAGAAACAATAAATATTTGTTTTTTGGAAGAGAGAAATATATGTATTGTCTTTTTGTTCTAGTTTTTTTTTTTAAAAAAACCTTTACTATCAGCTTGTCTTTTAAAAGACAAAAAGCTTTGGATAAGATTTCTGATTTTAGACAGAAAAATCTTATCAAGTTTGGTCATCCATAGCTATTTTAAGTCTAGAAACCTGAGTTTTAATCAGCAGTTCAAAGGTAAAATAAATAATAGAAGATAAGGACAAAAACTAAAACAAGAAAAGAGGAAAATTGAGAGAACTCTTCAAATGATTTATCAAATAGCGGAAAAAGAGAAAAGAGATGAAAATAAATAGAAAAATAACAAAGACTGCAGGACACAAAAGACACATGAAAAAAGGTAAGAAACACAGGGGATGAAGCAAAGCAATTATTAAGGTACAGAAGGACAATGGGAAGCTACATGGCATCTTCAGCATCATCACCTTTTTTACCTTTAAACCTATTTTTTCTGCTTGATAAAAGTTTTACTTCATGCATCCTCACTACAAAATGAGGTTCCAAAGAAAAAAGGGACTGAAATTAGACATCAGGTAAGAGGTCGTTGAAAATAATAACTCTTGATTTCCACAGTCCTCTGTTCCACGTGGACGGTAATGCTGCAGATAATCTGTCTCTGTCACATTTTGGTTTGGCTTCAACTTGCCTGAACCGAGCCAAATAAAGCCGCTTTAACAGATACGTGGCCCAGATATGGTTCCAGATCCATATTATTGCATGTTTCTCTTTGGTATTTCTGTCATGCTGCTGTTGCATGAAAGCCTCACAGTTGCTGCTCTGGTGTTTTTTTTTTAAATATATCATTGGCAAATTGTCTAGACCAGCTGTTTTGAATCTGATAAAATTTGAGGGCACCCACAGTAATTTTACAAATTCTAATGATGGAAAAAAATGCAGAGCATGAGGAGAACAATGCCACCTCCCATCAGTGCAAAGAGATGAAGAGAGAAGAGAAGAGACAGTAGGGAAGGGAGAGAGGCTGCCATGGGTGCAATGGCATGTGGAGGAAGACCAAATTAGTAGAGGGGAAGCAAGAAAAAAAGGGGATGGTCCTCAATTCTGCTACCTAAGCCACTTGCAGGAGAATGATTAGAGGGCTGCTGAGATACGGGGTCACCGGATTGCATCAAGTTGCCATGGGCACATGTGCTAATGAGATATCTGAGAGGAGGAGAGAGTAAAATGGAAGGACGAGGAGAGCAGACAGTCCAAGGAAAATGACACAAAAGAAGAAGAAACAAGGGCAAAATGAAATAATGAGAGAATCAAATGAAGGAGGAACAGAGAATAACAGACAACCTTCGCTGTCTCTTTAAAGTCTGAGCTGTATTTAGACACTCGGCTCCACTACTCTACTACACTGCTACTCAGTCCTAAGAAGGAGGGGGAAACAGCCGAGTGTGCAGGGGAGTCAGAGATCAAGTTAGTGTTTAAAGTCACCCCTGTAGCATGAAGCTGTACTATTGCTGTTTGGCCAATCCCCGCTGTCAAACGCAATCTTTATTTGAATGCATCACCACTTCTATTGCGTTTGTTCATTAATAGTTCATTTCCAGTTTAAACATCTAATTTTCACTTTGCCTCTCAGGCTTTCTCGGGGGTTAGGACTAAAGACTCGCTCTCATCTCTTCCATGCTGATAGGGATGAGCGATGGGATTTAGCGCTGAGCCAGGGCACTGATCCAGGCATCATGCCCTGTCCCAAAACTAATCCCATCCCTACACCACTACAACATCAGCCCTAGAATTAAAGATTAATAAGACACTGAATTTAATCTATTTTCACTCATATTTGTAAGTGTTGGAGCTTATCTGGTGGGGATACAAGGTGGAATGAGGATAATGCATCCAAACTTGACAGCGTAGTTGCGTACCTCAGCTTGACCTCAGAGAAATAACTCCTGAAGAACTATGCCGCTGCTCATGCTACTGTCGGAAAATTGCTCAGGGTCTTTAAAGATTGATCAAACATGCATGCCTGAGAATTTAAAGACAGGAAAGAGAATGTAGAGGGTATTCATGAAATATAAACATTGGCACCCAGTAATCAAGTGAGAATATCAACCAGGAAGGGGAGAAAAGTATTAAAATAAAAAGTATTTGTATTACAGTCCCGGGCTTGGATTTGCAGCCCTACCAATACACCTTTAAACTCAAGTTCAGAGCTTTCATCATAAAAAAATAATGGCAAACTGTCTGTTGCTTTTCAAGTTTGATGTGAAGCGGTCCTCTAGCAACATGTTTGGAGTAGAATACATGTTATCTTTCAGCTTTGTCTGGAAAAGGCTAGTACTATGCTGAAACAGATAGCACTAATGGCCAGTGTGTGTTTGTTACACCAGAACACATGGTCTAGTCCTTGAAGGAAAGCTGCTGGGAACAGTTCAGCTCACAACTGGGCTTGTTAGAAAAAGGGATATTGATAATTCTTGTTCAGGGCAGGTTAGTAGTCCAATGGACGCTCTAAGATAATCTCTCTTTAGCTTTTAAGGAAGTTGTGTGCAGGTTCTATGTTTCTACTGCAAGAAAGGGACAAAAAGTGGTGTGTGTCGCTTCTGGCAGAGCAATTCTGCAATCCCAGTCCTCAAGGCTTAAGAGGCTGAGGTTAGCTGTCTTGCTTTTTCCTCTGGAAAGAAAGTATTTCATCCTCTGGGATCTGGACACCCAAGAAAGAAAAAAGAAGGAAAAAAGTGCTACATGAAATCATTACTTTAATAAAAGAATGTTGCAAAACTCCCAAATATGTTAGTAGGGGTCAATGAAAGAAGGATGTTATGAAAAAAAAAAAAGGAGAAAAAACAGTGATGCATATCACAGAACGACAGATGGACAGAAGGAGAAAACTTGGAGTTTAGAGATAGAACTGATAATGTAGCATTGTGTGATGGCAGCAAAAGGGGAGAAGCTGCAGAAGAGAAGGACATTTTCAAGGAAACAATTATTCTGAAAGCAAACAGCTGCAGTCAAAAGGTTATATTCGTTTAGTGATTGAACTCTTCTTCCTCCTTCTTGCTTTCTAAAATCTGGATAGATGAGTGTAAATTAGCTTTTTCCACTCTTTTTACTTTGTTTCTGTGTATCCTATTTGATGACAAGATGAAAAGAAATGGACTGAGAAAATGCCAGGAGGAAATTTCTCAAAGGCGATGAATTCTGATGATATCCAATCTCCACATGGAGATAGGAGCTCTGAGGAAAGGAAGGCACAGACACAGCCAAATCACTCAGGCCTTGCCAAAATCTTGCATCATTCAAAGAAAAACCTGTTCAAGAATTTGAAAACGTTGATTTATTTCTGTGGCGACTGGCTATGACTTTATGAACCACTATGTCAGTTTTTTAAACAACATTCAGACAAAGGAGAGAATTTCTTTTCCAAAAATAACACAGCCTAACAATACACACAAGGAGAACAAGAAATGCAATGAATTCTATCTAATTTGATCTCTTATGTTAATTTTATATTCCCTTTGTTTTAACATAGTACATTACTGACCTCAGCCTTGGAAATAGACATGTTGAAATACAAATCATGGTTAAAATTCACGTTTTATGTATTTACCCTGTTTTTTATCTTCTATCTTTGCTTAAGCATAATAATTTAATCTTGTTTTCTAAGCTATAATCTTGGTCCGAGGTCATGAATGGATAAAAGCAGGACTGGCTGTGGCTCTTTTTCTCTTGTATTTTGTTATCTGATTAAAATGATCAAGGAAGAGTTTAGTGTGAAGAAAAGAAAGCAGAATTGCTTCAGACAGTGGGTGTGCATATGTACCAGTAATTTGCAAACATTTTATCACACACTGACACACTGCAAACATATCTTTGCATGCACACATACCTTCCCACGCCAGCCATCTGTCCATGTCTTATCTTTTTTCATCGCTTGTGTTTTGTTCAGGCTGAGGCACAGCTTTAATACAAAAATCTGTGCTGAATAAAACTCAAAAGATTAGAATAACAAACTCACATGTGAAAGTCTTAAGCAAAGGTTTAATAATAAAACATATCTGCAAGAAAATGCATTTGGGATAATTATATTTGCTTCACAAGAACACATTTATAAATATGATAGATATTTTTAAATAATGTCGGAAGATCAGCATCATCTTTATGTCTTCATAAGCAATGACCAAAATTTTGTTAAACATTATCCAGACTGGAAACAGAAAAAAGCCACTTGCTCCCCATTCTGCAGGCAGAATGTAAAATGAGAAGCTAAAATGATTGTGTGGATGATAGAAACTCACTGGATCTATTTTAGATTCATTTGAAAGAGAGAAGATAAGTGACAGGAAAAACAAACAAACAGAGGGGGCAGTGAGCATGACTTCCAGAGGAAGTTTCCAGATGATTACAAAAAAGTTGAAAACAAAGGTGGCTTGGAAAAACAAAAATGACAGAGCAGTGGGAAGTGAGCAGGGCGTGTACTGAAGGAAAGCCAGAGGAATTGGAAGAAGTGCTGGTCAGAAAGAGGAACAAAAAGAAGTGTTCTGATACATAACAAGCAGGTGAATAATACAGACTATTGTACAGGGAGATTTTTCCAGAAAGCCAAAATACCTGTCTGAAGGTCATGATTTATGCTTTAACATTTATTTACGATGACCTATATGTTTTTTTGTGTTTTTATTTTGGAAAGATTCCTATAAACATTTGTGGTGTTTGTTCTCCAACTCTCAGTGGAATTCCTTGAGTTCATGTTGGAATTTCAATGTTTTATGATTTAAATTTTGTGCTGTTCTGTGCTTCTGTATTTATATCTGTATTTATATCTATGAAGACTGAAACCACCAACAATTTAACTGAGCACAGATGTATAAAAAATGTCTCAAAAAACTAATTAATGTGCCAGGAAATTATCTAAAACTATTTGAAAAACATTGAGTACAATCGAAAATAATTTGTACAATTATTTATGAAACATGACATTATCTGGCATTTCTATTGTATTTTTCAACTGTTTTATCTAACATTGTTTGAACACCCTTATATATTTACAGTACACTGCCATTTCATTTTAGGTCAAGCAATTAATTAGATTAGTGCTTTTTATTATTTATCAGTTATATTTTCTTTCTCTATTTGTTCCGCAGTTATTGTACATTATTTCCACTTTACGTTTTTTTATTCATTCATTTGGAATTGTTTTTACTGGTATTCATATTATTTCCTCTGTACTTCCAGTCTCTATTCCTCTGTTTATCTCTCCCAGTGTACTTACTTCTATGTCTCCTTTGTTTCCTTTCGTCTTCTCCCAGTCCATCACAGCTTCTGCTGCCAGAACAAAAAACCGTGAAAAAAGAAACACTGATTTTTTTTTTTTATGATTTTTTTGTGATTTTTGCTAATTGCTGATGCCTTTAACTACTTATAAATGCTTACTATTTGTAATGCTTTTAATGTTTTATGTAAAGCACTTTGAATGGTCTTGAACAGGAAATGTACTGTACAAATAAATTTGACTTGCTGTCTCCAGTAGTAGTGCATTTCAAGTCAATCTGCTACTTTTTGACACCAGTTTCCCTGCAACGAGAGAGAGAGAGAGAGAGAGAGAGAGAATCCAATGTAGTTTGCTGTCTGGCTAATAAATATTTATATTTATTTCGACTTTAACTACTTTAACTACTTTATCATGAAAAGTCAATTTAAGTCAGAACTTATGATTTCAATTGTTTTCCTTGCCTCCACATCAAAGAGCAGCCGGATTGTTCTACAAGGCTGTCTTAATATTAATACTAATATAAAAATTGGTATCAATATTAATCTGTAACAATGCTTGGTTACCAAGCATTGTCAGAATAGCTTCATATTATTGTCATTTTTTCCATTTTGCTGCAAGAAGATATTCAACTTTCACTATCCTCAGAGAATTTCACAAGCATCATTTTCATTGTGTTGTAAAGACATACCAAGATGTACTGGAACACCTAAATGAGTAGTAAATTACGGGCCCTTACAGTGTGAGTAGACACTCACACTGGAGGCCTCATTAGTAGTACATGCCTGCTGCAAGCTGGGAGCTTAGACTCTTTCATTAATAATATTTTGCAACCGCTATCTAGAAGAAAGAAGAAAAGATTACATATCCACTTTTTTTGGTTTACACTTAATTTAAACCAAAAATATTTCAATATTTTCTTGATATCGATGCATGCTTGTAAGATATTCTGGATCAAGGGTCAAAGAGGTAGGAAGTAGGCAGACTTAGCAGTTCAGGAACATTTTATTTCCCATCCTGTGTCCGTGGTACAAGCCAGTACTGTAAGTCTCAGCCTGGAAACTGGTCACTCAATTTATAAATCAACCAAACTTCTAAACAAACCCAAGTAAAGGATACCAGAGAATGTTACTTGAAAATAAATCACACATTCAAACAAATAACCTACAAAAAGGAAAATCTTCCACTTGGTTTTATCCAAACTGTGAAGTCACCCACACCTTAAGAACAGAAGTGCTGGGGTGGTCACTCCCCTAACACCTATTTATAAGGTACATCCAAACAAAGAACAACTCTAAATATGAACATAATTGACAACTGCAACACAATACCAACAGAAACCGCCTGGATTATTAAGTGTAGCAAGGTTACATGGCAACAGAAATAGCAGGGTGATATTTAATAAACACTGGAAAATGGTCATTTGTACATTATACATTTATACATTATAATATACATTTTTTAATGGTAGCAGTGAGCTATGCTGTCATTCGACAAACAAAAGAAGAAAAGTTGCCACTGGATGGTGGTTTATTTAACTTTAACCTAAGGTTCAGTTAGATATGCTCTCAGAATGAAGATCAGATGTGTTTCAAAGTGGCACTTAACAGAGTAAACATAAATGTAGGTCACTAACCGCACACCACTTGAACTATTCTCTGTTTTTGTAATGCCACATCTGAGGACATACCGTAGTCACTGCAAGAGGTGGAGTACTTAATCAACATTTTAATACTCAGGCTCCTGTTGATTAATGTGGAATTTTATTAATCACAATTATTTCTCAACTCGGCTTACTTTGACACAGTCATATCACATATCACTGACTCTATCAGAAGTAGAACAGGAGGCAAATTGTCTGAAATCTTTGAGACATGGTTATATGTTCATCTTTATGAAAATATTAAAAAAATGATTTAATGAAAAAAATCCACTTTTTTTCCTTTTATGGTTAAATTGCTCTTTTCTAGAAGAACTATGAAAGAACTGTCAACTGAGGTGTAAAACTGATTTGCCACTGTTATATAAAGTGCTAACATTTACAGAGGATTTAACTAATTTACAGTGTAAAATAGTCTGATAAGAATGCATTAATACATTTCTATTTTAACAAAGAATTGCTCTAAACAATCAACATAAAAAGATGCTAGATATGCTGGGGTAATGCTACTATAAACACATTAAACGTTCCCAACATGACCTCATGCTAAAGAAAATAAATAGTAAAACACTGTGGGCATTGTTTTCAATAGTCAATTTTATGCATTTTAATCTGTTACTGTTAAGGTCTTTAAAACGAAAAAGACAAATGGTTAATGGTTCTGGTTAGGATAAAACTTGCTGCACACATTTCAACTGGAGTGCAATAAATATACCTACTCATAAAATCAGACTGATATTCCAACCATACAGAGAAAGAATCAGAAAGAGGTCTGGAGGTCAGTGCTACACAGTCCAACACAACATATTATTGCAAATGAAGATGTTGCTGCACCATTATGACAAAATATTAGTTGTTGTCTTTGCATTAGTTGTTTTAAACACACATTAAGGTGAAGATGACTCTAAAGAGATCACATTCCAATATTTAGCAAAATGGTATGTTATGCAGTGAAACAACACTTTTAGACTGCCAACAGCAGTAGTTTGGATGTTTTTATTGGCTGTTTAAATGGATAGATATTTTTTTAGTAGTAAAAACTAAAATCACTGAAAACTTTACTGCTGTAGATGCGAAGCAGCTTAATCTTTTAAATTATATTATGCTTTGACCAAATTGGTGCAATCAAGTTTAATTTTATTTCTGTAAGGAGGCATGAGTAGTGATTGTGCATCACTGCCCTACTGATGGCCAAAGATTCAAGAGCTCTCATCTATGTCAGTGTGACAAAAATTATTTAAAATTTTAACTCATTGAGCAAAATTACATTGAAATACGTTGCCTGGTGCAAATAATTTACATAGTTTTAAGTTGTATAAATGGTACATATTCCTGCTAACTGAAGCTGCTGCTGCTGAAAAGCTGAAAAGCCGTTTATTTATTTTATCTGTCAGAGGTGAAATATTGTGGCTGTTAAGTGTGAAACCAGAATATTTCCATAATCTAACAACTAGTCTGCTTGAGTGATATTGGCAGACCTGCCACAGTTAGACAGCCCATCAGTTTGTAGACACAGGACCATAAGTCTAAGCCCCTTGTGGCCCCTCAGTGTCACTGTTTCAGACTCAAAGGTGGGCTTCAAGTCACTTGAAAAGCCAGATCAATGCATAGTCTCACTGTAGTGGCAGACCATTTGGAGTGGGTTGAGCATTCACCCTAACATCATAATGACAAGTCTGGGTGGGGATACAGAAGGAGGAATAAGTGAAAGAATAATGAATGAAAGGCCTGATCTGAGGGAATGACAGTTAGTAGATAGATAAAAAAGACTATAGGCTTCCACTCATCTGCTAGCATAAATACTCCATCCATCTGCCCATCACTCAGTTGGTGCACAGATGGCCCTGAATTAAAGTGGGCACATTGATACCTGTCAGAGATGATTGACAGAATGACAAAGTTGTCAAAAGAGCTGCCAGCAGAGGTAAAAGGGCAAAATAAATATATATAATTTGCTACTGTAGATACACAAATTCCACAACCAACATGGTGCTGCTGATTAATGCAAAATATTTCCCATGTTCACCATCACAGTTTTGTTTTTGCATGCACAGATTTGGAAACAGTGAATGATGCACAGTCTATAAACAATGCAGGTTCTCTGCTTAAAATCAGTTAAACACATTTTGCATCCGAATTTCGAAACTCTTGTCAATATTTACATTTCTTTATGGTAGTTTAAACTATTCATTGTTCAATCCACTTCATTAAGGTACAAGAAAATCCCTATAAGATGTTTTAAACACTGCTCTATCTTGACAAGGAGCGAAGTATGTGACAATCCAAATGATTTTTGAGGAGTCACTGGCATCCTGTATTCATGGAATAAAGATCTTAATTTTCATTACAGCAAATTGAGGTTGAAGAGACTGACTGTGCTTAATTAAGGAGTCTATGTTGAAGAAAAAAACATTAATTGACTTCCTCCAGAGTGTTTAGTCTGTCTCTCAGTTGAGAGTAATCATCATAAACGGCAGAAACCCAAGTAAATAGCTGCCTGAAAATTATGACTCTTCATTCACAACTGTACATGGCTTTCTACTAATGAGGGAACATTCATGAATTGCACTGTACACAATTTCAGCTCTCAATCATGAGCTCAGCATGCAAATGCAAAGAGCTAAGACTTATTTTGGGGCATATTGCTTGTTGAATGAAGCAGAAAAAAGCCTGTTAGCAGAAAAAGCAAACCAGCTCTGACAGAGACAGAGTTGTTATTGTTGTTTTTTTCTTAGTGCAGAGTGAACCAGTCAACCCCCATCCTTTGTGTCAATGTAGTCACAATAGGAGTGGAAAAGCTATCTATTTTGATTTTCAACAAATCTCTCACTATGCCCAAAAGGACAGTTGGCTGGTGGAAAATAAGATTATCAGGTCACTTACTGCCAAAGCTGCAGATACTTTCCTTGTTTTGAGACAGCATCATATTTAAAATGGGTCAAATTCATGACTTGGTTGTAGATGGTTTCTTTCCATTTTAAATGCCACAAATTACTACAGTTGTAGATAAAGATTTTTTGCATCATTATAATAACAATATAGCATGAGTAGACAGTTTGTAATTTGCTCCTGATTTCAACCACCGATAATATGAACGACTAAAAAAGCTGCTTCAAGAAACAACAGCTTGAGATTTTTGGGCTTCCATTTCGCTGAACTCACACATTTAACCCTCCTGTTGTCTTCAGGTCAAAATGACTGTGTTAAAACCAAGCGGCAACCTCCCGCTTGGAAACGTGATGCCCATGCGGAAGTGAAAAATATTGCAGTTCCCTCTTCATCCGCTAGGGGCTGGCTCCAAAACAGAGCAGTTTCCCATTGGCTCC
>JAVQJG010047706.1:0-26698 GCA_036024015.1 Craterocephalus amniculus
GAAGCACAGGGCCTGAATAAAATGCATCTGTCTACACATTTCTGGTGATTGTCCTGTCACAAAATTTCCCCATGTATCGATGCAGGCAGGCAGATAAAGCCTATGTTGTCATCTCTAAATGCATAAAATATACTGGAGTTTTATGCTACTTTTCCACTTTGAGCTGATCTTGGTAGACACTGAAAAATAGTCAATTTCTGTCACAACAAATTGGTCAAAATTGAGGGTCCAATAATGGCTGGATTCATATCAGCTTTTATCTTTTTAAATTGTCCTTCTATACACAAAGGATCCCTGGCTGGCCTCTAATCAATGCTAAATGCTGATATAAGAGAAGCCACGAGCTGAGACAGAGCTCGTATTAGTCATTTCTCAGTTATCACTAACAAAACATGTAACAAATACTAAAGTCTCCACGTTTTACCATATCATATCATCGGTGTTGTCACTTCCAAACCCTCCTTAAAATGGTGTTAATAACCATTTTATAACAGTACTTCTTTTGACTTGTGGTGTTTTTTTGTTTTTGTTTTTACAAAACACACAACACAGCACAGAGTACTACTGGATGAGGGAGGTGTCCTGAGGGGATTCAATAACACACGAGTGAGAGGTTTCTTGAGGTACTGCACTGATTAATGAGAATACATCATACAACCACATGAGGTCTGGCACCTAATGTAACATTATGAATTGAGCATCTTAGCCGTGATGATGACTTGAGATTCTTCTGGGTGAATGATATGACCAGCGTTTTGGTCAGCGCACTCAGGGCAGGCCTGGGGCATAAACAAACTAAGTGGCTGCTTGGGGACATGAGGTTATTATAGCTTAATATGAGCATTCACATAATGATTTCTTACTGTTTTAAACAGCTCCTTTTTTCTATTTCATAATCTGACACAACCTCGGATCACAAGTAGAGTCCTATGGAGGGGAGCCTTGTGCTTTCAAGTAAAACAAAATTGCATACAATTTGTACACACAGCAGAAAGCATATGCATTTCTCTCTTATTTTTCTATCTGTCCAATTTGTGGAAGTATAACTCTGGTTTAGTTGAGCTTGTAGATTTATGTCTTGACTAGTTTTATTGGGGAGTTGATGTCCAGATCCATGTTTTGTGTATCATTATTTCACATAGTTTTAAGTGAAAGACAATGATGGTGGTTAGAGGGGCTTCCAAAAAAAGCTTGGGCCCTCATTTATAAATCCTTTTTACACACAGACTTGTGCATATTTTGTGCCTGAGAAAATTTTTTCACAAAATATGGAATTTCCCATCCTGTACTTTAACTTAGAAATGTTCTTTGATATGAGAACAGCATTAACCATACATATGATTATTCAATTAGAAGCCTAATATTCAGAAAACATCTACAAATGTACTGTAGATGGTTTCAATTATTACAAAAGACACTTGTGACTCAGGTGAGAACTTAGCATTATTGGTCTAACGTTAAAGAAAATACTTCCAACTTTGTGCTCCGGTGTGAACACCATCAGATGATCAGCTGATCTGATTGTTGAGATCATATGCCCTGTGTTTCGCACCCTGCACATGTCGCCTTGTTGGTGAGTAAAATAAAAACAGGAACCAGGTGCAAGAGCTGAGATTCTGCCTCTATCCTCACCCCCCAGTCAAAGCTAATCAAGCCACTTTTGCTTTCCTTCTTGGGGAGGAAAAGGCAAATAATTAGATGCACTTCTTAAAATGAACCACCGTGAATGAAAATGTTTTGATTTTTTTTTCCTTTTTTTAAACCATTTGTTTTGTTGTTTGATTATCCTGCCAGGTTATGGTTTAACTGTACCTACCAGTCCATGGGAATAAAACAGTGAGCTACAAGTTGAAAGCTTTAAGATAATATTTAGCAAACTATTAGCTTTTTTTGTGGTTGCTTCAAACACAGAAGATCTTACAACATTTTAGACTTTGGTATATTCATGTAAAAAATGTTGGCTTGTTTATTTAGAACATTGACAACTAATAAGTCGAACAGTGCATAGCCTTTTTACTGATTCAGGAAAAAAAACATCAGATGCCAACCATTTGGCATATATATATTCCTCCATATATATAATCCTCCATTTACACTTCATTTTATTGAAAAAATGTCCTTTGTGCGACTGCATCACAAGATGAAGATATTGCATACTACATTACAGATGAGACTATTACATGCCCTTCATTCTGCTCTTCCAGCATTTCATTGAAGGAATTCCTTTGATCTCTGGATCAGGAAAAGATGATTTCTTTAAACCTTGAGTCTAAATAAAGGTCTTCTGAGAAGGATCATAATTCCATAGATTTACTTACCTCTGTGATCGGTTTTAATTTAGGCTGTCAAAACTGATTTCGTCAGGTACTCAAATAATTCAACCAGGAGATGATTACTGAACATTCATTCATACATTTTTATACCACTTAATCCAATTCAAGGGTCATAAATTATTGGACATGTAATTTTCAAGTCAAGTAATATTTAGTGACTGTAAAAAATATGGACCAACTTTCTACCACCTGACCTGTAGATTTCTAAAGAGCTCAAAAAAGGCTTGTTCGAAGGTTCCTTTGCCATCTTGGTTGCATAACGAGTCTCGTCACTTCCGGAAACTACAAAAATGGGCAATACAGGTTCTGTGAGTGTGTGGATGGATGATTTACACCCACCAAACGTTGAGCTGCCTGTAGACATGAGCCAAAAAAGCTAACCCAGAGCTGACTGGAGCTAATGAGCAAACAGAGGTAGGCGGGCTAAAGTTAAGGCTCGCTGTTTGTCAGCTAAAAATCATCGTGCAACCCTTTGCCAGATATCTGCCGCCTGTCAATCAAAAGGACACATCCTTAAATATTAAGAATTTCAGGATTAGATAACAAACAAAAGAGTTATTAATGAATTCCCTCCACCTACAGTTGTCATAAAGATAAACCTGACCTATGGAACCTAAAATAGTTTTTTGTGTGAGGTTGTAAACATGTTTATTTTTGCTATGAAGTTTGCCTTTTTAACAGGCAGTCTATGGGGAATTGCTCTACTTCGGAGCCGGATGAGTTTTTGACACTTCCACATAGGCTTCTCATTTCTCAGCCAGAAGTTTACGCTTGGTGTTATTACAGTTTTAAGTAGGCTATTTTTCATTTACTCATTAAATTGATTGTGATCATTAATGATCATAAAGGAAAGCAAAGGCAATCTACCATATTGTTTTAGGACTGTGTTTATGGATTGACAATGTTATCATTAACCATAAATGGATGACAATGGCAGATCCCTACAAAACCTTTAGAACAAATTTGCAAATAAACCTTTATTATAGTAAATAAGGTCCTTTATTATTCACAAGGGCCGAATATTCTCATGCTGGATCTTGGATTAAAAAAAAACAAACAAACAGGGTTTTGTGTTTGTTAATTGCTTCTTTTCTGTTTGCAGTAAAACTGCTTGAATGCTTGACATCACTGTTGTTGGTCACATTTCTGACAATGAAAGCACAAACAAATTTGCTAAACTACATGTATTAACTCTTCAGAGAGGGAAAAAAACATTTACCTGCCAGTCTGTTTGACCTAGCACACATACTGAAGTACTTTAGGCTTTCTCAGCTGAACGAATGATTTACAATAGAGCACCTGCAAGTGTTTAGCTGTGCATGAAAATAACAGATGTTTCCACATTGTACTCTATACATGTGATGTTACCATGTTCTTGCTGAGAAATACATGGGTCAGACATTTCCAGGTTCAACTAACTTAGATGATAGGTCCATATATTGTAGAACATAGGATCAATTGTAGATTTGTAACTTGCATGTCAGTTTTCAGGAAAATAAGACAACAAATTTTGTTTCTGCTTCCTCTGTGCAAATTAAATAGAGAAAAACTGCAGAACAACTATGTACATCTTTTTTTCATATCAAACAATGTATTCAATTTAAACAAAACATTATCCTCAGCCTTCACTAGTGAATGACAAAAACATTTACGATAAATATCACCAAAATGTTTGCATAGGAGCAACTACATTTATGTATTGTGTATTGTGTTTTTTTAGTCTCTAAATGTAAACATCCACAGCAGAACACTTGCTTTGCTGGTTCACAGATTTCAATACATTCTCAACAAGCAGATCCAGTTCCACATAGCATTCTTCTTAACGTGACAGCTCTATTATTCATTTGTTCATCTATGTAAACTGTAAATATTAAGGTGGATTTTTTTTACAAACAAAGTAATTATTTGAATACAATGTATAGTCTACCTCTTTTAAAAGCCTTGACCCAGATCATATGGATGCAAGTCAAACACAAGGATTATTTAGCAGATTCAACACAGATCTAAACTTATTGCACATAAAAAGAAAAGTGTAGAAGGAAGATGGAGACAGAAAAAACTGCAATGTGCAGCCTGTTCATACTCAACACCCCGCAGTTTCCTTCCGGGGAAAATAACATGAGGGGAGGGCAATTCAGACATTGGAAGGATGCAGAGCTTCAGCAGACGAGACATCCAACTGGACGCAGCGGGTGCTGCTGGATATTGAAACTACAGGATCGTTTTCAAGGTGGGCTTTTTTTTCAGTTAAAATGAATCAATTCAAATGAACCAGTTTGATCATGTAATTCAGAGTTCTGAATAAAATATTTTTTCTGTTTTTCTGCAGACGAAACATTAGATTTGGATTTATTTGACTGTAAGACAACAGAAAGCTAACTTAAAAGGAATAAATTGGTGCTAACCTACCTGAATTTTTCAGGGCACCTTGGCTGACATCGGCCCACTCCTGTGTGTGTAATGCGGCCACTGACAGCGCAAAAGTAGTGCTTTTACGCACGATGGATGACCTTTTACGCGAGCTGGACATTTGGTCTCAGAATGTTTCGTGGAGCAACTCAAGTCGTGGAAACGAAAGTTATTTAGGAAACACCACGGTGAACCCTCTGAAACGAAATGAAGAAGTGGCCAAAGTAGAAGTTGCCGTCCTGGTGCTGGTCCTGCTACTTGCTCTCACGGGCAACCTCTGCGTCCTTTGGGCGATCCACACCACCAAACACAGTCAGTCTCGGATGTATTACTTCATGAAACACCTGAGTATCGCGGACCTTGTGGTTGCAATCTTTCAGGTTTTACCGCAGCTCATTTGGGATATCACCTTTCGCTTCTATGGACCCGATTTTCTGTGCCGACTGGTCAAATACCTCCAGGTGGTGGGAATGTTTGCATCTACCTACATGCTTGTTTTGATGTCTATCGATAGGTGTTTAGCAATCTGCCAACCACTTCGCTCAGTGCGCAAAGGAAGAGATCGCTCCTGTGTGATTGCGTCCTGGATGCTCAGTCTGGTATTCAGCAGCCCACAAGCCTACATTTTTTCTCTAAAGGAGGTCGGTAATGGTGTGTATGACTGCTGGGGGGACTTCGTGCAGCCGTGGGGTGCCAAAGCATACATCACATGGATGAGTCTAAGCATTTACATTTTTCCGGTGGCTATATTAAGCATCTGTTATGGCTTGATATGTTTTAAAATATGGCAGAACATCAACACAAAAACCAAAAAGGGCCACTTTTTGGCTCTCACTCCGAGGCCGTCGAAAGGCGCTTATCCACTCTCACGTGTGAGCAGCGTGAGGCTCATTTCCAAAGCCAAAATCCGCACAGTGAAAATGACATTTGTGGTTGTCCTTGCTTACATTCTGTGCTGGACTCCTTTTTTCTTTGTCCAGATGTGGTCTGCGTGGGATCCCGCTGCACCAAGAGAAGGTAATATAGGCTTCAGCTATTGTTACCAATATTGCACAAGAAATGTTCGCTAAAACAAACAAACAAAACAACAAAACTAGTGTTTTACGCCATGTTTTATTAATTAATGATTATATTTACTGTGCGAAACTGTTCAGTAAAGCGTCATCTCTGTCCAGAATTTATACAGTGGTAACATTTTATTGCCTTTAAACTCTTGACTTTTTACAGCAATATTTCAGGACTAAGTGCCTCACATTAGCAAAGATCATTCATCCAACTCACATAATATGTCGTACAATGCATGAGCAATTCCCTTTTCTGGCAGGGCAACACAGTGATGTTTAAATCTAGATTTCCCCAGAGTAAATTCCTATGAATGGGAGTCATTTACACTGGTTATCAGTTGGACAAAGTCTTCAGAGCCACTGGAATGTAAATGTACCATCACATCAAAGAGTTTTTTGCCCTCTACTCCACATGGAAGTTTATATAATATCCCTTTAACAATTTCTTCAGATTTGCTTTTCTCACTTCTGCCTTTAGGGATGCAAGAGCAGCATAGACTGTGCTCCACAACCTTAGAAAACTATTTGAGAGTCAAATAGTTCAGACTCAAGTTCATTGAATTTAACATCCTTAGTTTTGCACAAAATCTGTTAAATAAACACTGAGTTAGAATAAATGTCTTGTAACCTTGAATAGAGACCCTAATTGCTCCATTTCACTTTCTCAAAAGGCCTTTATTAGGCATAGTTGTCTCCCAAACTTACACAGAATGTAGAGCTGTGCTAAAGAAACCCTATCTGTCCTTAATGTTTACATTTAATGCATTTAAATTTGTCAGGAGTCAGGTTTCAGGAGTAAATGGTTCACTCCAGACAGTCAGTTAATGTTTACTGTTTTAAACATTATTCCAGGTTAAGATCATCCTACAAAAGATGATGACCTCAAATTGGCTTTTTTGACACTGAGTGACCCAATTTACTCTGAACTTTCCCCAAAATTGTCTCATTTCATTAATTCTTTTATAAATCCACTGCTAGTTCCAGAGTCAGAAGAACACCACATCATGTTTCGCTGTTTGTTATGGTATTTGACATGGTGCAGTTGTGCAGACTGAGGCCAACAATCTACAGCTCATAATGGGCCACCAGTTAAGTAACATTTTGTAACTAAAAAAACTAAAAAGCATCATCCATATGCTGTGGAAATTAAAAACCAACTCAGTTTTGCATTAGATGTTTATTTTGTCACTCCACTTTCTCAACCTTGAAACATCTATGCAACACAGTCTGCATATGTTCCAAAACATTCCTGGTTGTAACACCATACAGTATCACATTATGGACTGCAGGTTGCAGCCCAACTCCATGACAATGCATAATAATAATAGTAATAATAATAATAATGATAATAAAGCAGGGCCATTAACTAAAAGATATTATGCACACAAACAAGGAAGACTTAAATAGTCCTCTTAGTTTCTGACCCTTTTACACTCACTCAGATGACATGTTTGTTAAAAGCTCTTTATCCAAGATTATAATGTTTATTAAGTACACAACAGATTTTTTTTATTATTATTTTTTACCAAAGCGCTAAGAATTTACTCAAGTAAAACCAGTAGAGAATATAAATACTTACTGGAGTAGAGTAAAACAGCAGTGGCCAAAGGATCTCACAGTAGTAAACCATTGTAGGAGCCCTAGATAAAAGATGGCGTCCCCATATCCTACTAATCAGCTTCTCAGAGGTGCTCTCCTGAGCAGTGCTCAGCAGACAGTAAGGGCTGTTTAGAAGAGACGTGAAACAGATTAGCCTAAGTCACAACTTAGTAATGGCAAACAACACCAGAACATACCATAAACTAGTACACTAGTAAACCGTACACCTACCAGTCACAGTTATAACATGTTTTAAAGACAACAAATGAAACAACAGCCTGCTGGTTAGAGGAACTGTTACATAAAAACTGCTCACAGCCTCAACACACATTAAGAGAGAGAAAAGAATATGGCAGAGGAAGTGAAGCCAACCTGGACATATAGAATATGGGCAGGGACATTCCACTTCTACTTACCTACAATATGATGTTTGCTCTATGATGTCATGAAAACTTTAAAGTCTGAATTGTTTTCAATGATGAAAAATACACTCTTCTGATGGCCTGTTCTAAGCAGCTTTTAGCTTCAGCTAATTCATCAGGAAACAATTCTCCAGACTTGGAGCACTCAGCTGGAAAGCACTGCAAAGACAAGATTAAAAGTGTTCCTTAAAAGTGGGGCACGCTGAGCATTTTACTACTTAATGAAGACATGACTGCTGATATATTTCTAAATGATATGTGACAGGGACTGAAACGGGACACTACACGGCATAGTCTTAATGTGATACTGTCACATCATTGTACAGGTACCTGTGTAATATCAGTGCTGCTCTTTAAATACACCACCAATCAGAAGTAAGGACACACTCACCCACTGGTTTAAAAAGAAAAGTGTTTCCAAACTTTTGACTGGAAGTGTAACTGTAATTTCATCGCAATACCAGTTCAGTATCCCACTTTTCTGTTTTCCCCAACTAATACTCACAAAGACCATACTGTACATTATAACATAATGATAAATCAGCCAAAATATGTTTTTCTTTTTTTTCTGGCATCACAAAAATCTGAGTGAAAAGTGAAAGGTTTCTCTGCTTCATTTTGTAATATAAACTGCGTTTTCTCAGGCCATGAGTTCCCACTGCAAATAAGCTGACAACTCTGGACAGGTTGTTTGGCATGTCTGTTAAACAAACACTATCGTTTTGGTCATTTGGTATACACTGCAGAAAACCACAGTTCTCAGAATAAACTGTGTGGAGTCAGAGTCTGACAGGAAGGGAGCAGCTCGGCACTTGACAAGAGGAGAAGACAACAAGCACTAAATTTCCTTCACCCCATTAAGGATTGGATGAAAAAACCTGGAGGTTTTCCACTTTCCACTGTTGCCCCCTAAATGTTTTCGGAGCTAAGAATTGGAAATGTAATCAGTTGAGTGAATAAGAACATGAGGCACATTTCTCCACCTTTTAACAAGCCATTTGTCAACCTTGTGTCAGCTTAAAGTTTTATGTGTGAAGCACAATAACCTCTCATACTTTTTAATCAGTTTCAAATGTTTTCTGACTTGTCTGCAGGGCTAATAACAAGCCAGCGAATTCATTTCTAAATGATATATGAGTTTAGAGACTAAAGGAAATGGGAGCCGCAATACTGCAGATCCTTAAACCGGCAGTGCGTCACCTCCTGATTCATGTGTCTGTTTTAACATTTTTCTTTCAGTTTAATTGTATTTAGATGTGTTAACACAACAAACTGTGAGCAATGTCATGCTGATAGATTAGAGTTTAGCAGCCTGGTTATATCTCATCAGGATTTTCCCGATAAATCCAAAAGTGTTGGGTAAACAGATTAACATCACCAGCTTGAAAGATCAAAACTTTGGACTCAAGTCTCGTGTAATTATTTATTACTAGGATGAAAGGGATATGGCTTTTTAGAGCTTTGACCATCCGTTCCCTCTCTAATTGTTTGTTTTGAATGTGTCTGCGGTGGGCCTTTGCCCGCTCCGTCTGTGTTTCTAAGATTGCCAATAAATCCGATGAAAAACCAAGCAATGTCAGTCGGAGCCAGTCTATTAACATTTATCTGTCATTTTCAAATTAATTAATATGTCCGAAGATGGAAACGATCGACCTGCCTGCCACAGTTAAGCGTTGCTGATTTGTCATCTCAACAGCTTTCAGTCACAGATATGAGTAATCTCAGTGTTTCCCAGCAAATGGTCTGGCAGCATGCCCAAGCGAGAGGCTTATCAACAAGCAAACAAATCTCCCTTTGAATGTTGGGCAGGAGACGGGAAAATGTGCTGTGCTGCTGGACCTTTTGTTTGAACAGCCTTAGCACAAATTATAGAACTTCACAGCTTATTTTTACATTTCAGAAAGCTGCAATCTGTTTCTTTTTGTGTCTTCCTGTCAGTTTTTTTCGCTCACCTTTTGATCCACCCTGTTTTCATTTAGCTACTTACCTAACATCTCCATTGTCACTGGTCAGAACTAATCTTGTATTTTGGGTCACATTTTTTGGGCTCTTTCTTTATTCTGGCTTTTTTCTTGTTGCTTGTTCAGTGAAGCTGAGATAAAACTGCTTGATCAGAGCTAAAAAAGGATTGTTTCTGTGGAAACCCTGTGTGTTCCTCACAAAGTGAAGTGGGGGTCATCGCATATTTTAATTTTCATTTAAAACATTATGTTTAGCAAACATCCCTGTAACAAGCCCAAACAGTTTATTTGTTGGGGATCCTTTCCAGCAATAGACTAAATGGTGTGTATATTTCAGCTACAACATAATTCACAGTGTCTCGGTTCATGGCCACGATAAAACATGTAAGTTTATTACAGGTGAGGGTTAATGTATGTTTTGCCAAACAGTTGATGTTTTAGGTTCAAGAGCTTTTTATATTAGCTACGTAGATGGTAATGTTAGGAAGACAAATTCATTGTTGGATTGTTTTATGTAGAGAATTTGTCACACATAAGAAAAAAAACAACAATGAACAAGATGAGATGCATTCTTTTCACTTGTTCCTACTTCTAACCAACCTTTTCTCTGCCTGTCTGCAGACATGGCTTTCATCATCGCCATGTTACTGGCTAGTCTCAACAGCTGCTGTAACCCCTGGATCTACATGTTCTTTGCTGGTCACCTGTTTCATGACTTGATGCAGTGCTTCTTCTGCTGCTGTAGACAGCACCTGACAGACTCTTCCTGCGGCTGTGATCAACAGTGCAGGCACAAGAGCAGCTCCTCCACGTGCGTCATCAAGAACATCAGTAGTCAGAGGAGTCTCACACACACATCCAGCACGGGGGGGGCGGTTCACTAAGAAGCCAGTTGAGAGTCATCCAAACTTCCTGTAGCTGAATTATCCAGGAATCATGCAAGCCCTTGTTTCAGAAATGTAATCATTTGCAGCAAAACTGTGCAGACTATCGTATGATGCTTGTTGTCAAATAATTTGAATTAAGCCAAGCACTTCACATGAAAACCTCATGTTCGATAAAAACCTTACACTCAATGGTACCTGAGAACAGCACAACATGCTGTCGTGTCCGAAACATGAACAAATAGAATGTAAAATGAAAGTTACAAACCCAGTTATATTCAGCACACATTTTGGTAACCCCCTGAATCAACTTTCCTCATTTCTACTGTTCAGCTCCACAAGACAGAAAGAAAAAACATCCTGTTCTAGCAACAACAACAAAAAAAAAGAGTCCCATAGCAGTTCTGGGCAAACTGACTCACTGGATTTATGATTTGGATGATTGTATTCACGATGAGGGAGATAATCGTGTATTGTATGGAGTACTATGATTATATGTATATTTTGCGTAAGCAGACTTGTAAAATAGGACAAAGGCATCTATGTTAAAGGTTGAGCTAAAATAACAATTCTGTGTTTGTAGATCTCAATCTTTTCAACCCTGTTTATATTATTCTATCCTTTAGTCTTGTTTCTTAATGTTCTTCTGTTTAAATTAGATTACATCAATTTTACTCAGATTTATTGTTAGTACCTGAGGTCCGGCTCAAGCCATAGGAGTACATTTTAACCTACTGAGACTGAAGACTGTATCTTATGGTGCATAGTGTAATAAACAGTGTTTGTCTGCCATGAAGTAACATCACATTAAACTTTTACGCACCTTCCTCTGCTCCCTGTGTGTCTCAACATCTCCTTTAAAAATCCTGACTCTTCTTTCCTTGAATATTTATTTTGAATATCACTTTCCATGTGATATAAACTGAATTGAATTGTATCTCATGCCCATGATTATTTGCTCATTAGATGGCCACTAATGCATCTTGTCAGTTACATCATACTTGGATAATTTCCCACCACAAATAAACCCACTATTAGATTTTTGTCTTCATTTATCCATTCGGGCTCTCTTTTTTAAAAAGCACTTTCGAGCACTTTGTACATCTTGATTTTCAATAATACGTGTTTAAATAAATATTGTGAGGACACACTAACCCATTAATCATAATCAATAAGATCTAAACAATCGTATTATACTTGTTTACATAAATGAAATAATGCAACAACTGATAATGTCGAATAGCCAGATGTGGATAGCTCTGATATGGGAGTGGCAGCAGTGATGAGAATACAGTACCAGTGAGTGCCAGCAGGCAGCTGCTAGTGACGGTCATCTCATACTGTTAAAAATGCAGAAGGCTGTACTGGCATGTCACATCAACTCTCTGTTTTTTCTCACTCTCACACACACATATACAGTTTTCACAGATAATGACAGGCTTTAATGTCCTAAAAAATGCCTCAAATATTAACACACATTCCCAAATCCTCAGTATGCACATACAGTATGTGGTAGAGAAAATCTAGACAATGAAAGCACAAAGACGTATTGGAATTATCAATGTTTTATTTACCTGTTTCAATTACAAAAATGACTCTGAGATGACTTACTCAAAAAAGGATTAAAAAAAAACTTTAGATTGTGTTTGTATGAGTTTTATTTTCAAGATGATGCATGAAATATATGTAACCCTTGTTTTAAACAATAGAGAAATTGTTATTCACCCGCTAACCAGATTCATTTCTTTTTAGTTATTACTACTCGTCGTCACGGTTTTCGAAGCCTGACGCTTAAGGAATTTACGTGTCATGACAGGTACCTGGGACTTTAAAAAACAATAACTCAGACCCAGAGGAGGTATGTTGATCAAATCATTTCTAACCTTGGAAATGAAGGTTTTGTCAAACACATTATTTTTGCATCAAATGTGTTTTGAGGATCTCTGTAAAGTGTTAAATTAAATCTGAAATATGGCAAACAGTGAAACATTCAACAGGCAAACTTAATCTTGAAATGATGATATAAAATGTAAGCCCAACTGTCAGAGAGAGCGAGAGAAAGTATTGCAGGTTTTACAAGAAGAGACATCAATGTGATTTCACAATGAATGTGATATAAAAAAATTTGTTTTGTAAACACATTAACATTCAAAGGATACACCAGATATTTATGCACTTGAAGCAGGGCTGTTTTAACAATAAAAAAGTGGTTTTTTTTTCCATCTTTAATGAAAAAGTTTGTGCCTTTTCTGACCGGGTCCACCTGCAAAAGTACTTTTATTCCACCTCTTGAGAGAATCCAGTCTGCACAACATTTGAGCGTCATTCTTTGGCCAGGTGAATGCTTAAGCCTCCGTAGCATTTCCCAGCACTTCGTAGTAGAGGAGCTACAACAACGCTCAGCACAATGCTCCACAGACTCTGTAGCCAGCGGGTGCCAATAAGTACACACTGGATACACGGTCCAATCATCCTGTCACAGGAAAAAATAGATAAATTACAGCACAAATTATCTCCATTTCAATGGGAAGTCCTCTATGCTCTGACAGTTTCAACAGGAAACAGAAATGGAGCTCCCAATGACAGGCTGCTTTCACTGTGTCCGTGTGTTGATTACAGGTTGATCTGCAGATGCCATTTCTTCACAGCTCTTCACAAAGTGAGCTACTCGAGTATGTGCCTTCAAGTTTCCACAGCTTTCCATAGTTGCATTCATAATTATTTTCTATTTTTCTATGTCTAAATTGTTTGTTTCCAAACCCCATCTTTTATCATGCTGTTTTTAATCTTGTCTATGAAGGCCTATGTGAAAATTGGGGATTTTACTTTTTAAAGGAAGTTATAAACGGCTATTGCTCCAATGAAGAATACATATTATATAGATATATATTTGCCATTGTTTATATTTTTTCTTCTTTTTTGACACGAAGGGTCAATAATAAAAGGACATGAAATGTAATTACCAGGGAACAAAATGAAGATTAAATGAGAAACTTGCTATCCGAAAGATCATCAGTTAAATCAGTGCAAATTTTGATTAAGTTTTTAATGGTTATTTAATAGTAAGTCAATTAAAAAATAAATGAAAATTGTACAATTGATTAATAACTAATTAGTGCTTTTTTTCTAACTCCCGATGGACTGTAGTAGCCAATAATGAGTTGATCTAAAAAGTGGAAGTTAATAAGTAGGCAATAATTACAAAGTTAATTTCTGTCAATTAATCATATACAGTAGATTACTTTTGCATTGTTCTATTTTGGGGAAAATCAGGTGGACTTCCTGAACCTCACTAGTTACAGAGTATGCCTTTGTTATTTCAAAAATTAGTCAGGTTTTTTTACTCTAAAGATCATCAAGTTTCTAGAGTCCCTTCCAATGAAGTGGTACTAGATGGTTACTGAGTAGAGTGAAAACCTGTTTATACATGTAGATGAGTCTCCTTCCTCTGAATACTGCAGAATCCGTAATATATGAATAAATAGCTAACCACTAATAAGTATTGTAGAACAGATCCTTTAATTGATTTCTGTGTTGCTTCATGATTAGAATAACCCAATGACTGTTATATGTATTATATTTTCCCCAATGGACAGGGGATGCAGAAAGTAGGATTTGTTTTCTGTAACCAGCCAGTGTAGTGCTCTTCTTTATTTAGAGGAACGTGTTGATTAGTTTATAATACTGAGGAAAGAATGAGGAAGTACTTATGAACTATCTAGTATTACATGAAACTACACCACTACTAAAACAGACTAAAAAAACTTCAGTTTTTTTAAGGTTTGGCCTATATGTTGCATTTCTGAAGATGTTTCAGCTACTTTTGTCAATAGAAGAATTTATAAATCACATTTCAAGAAGATTTTATTGAAAAAAAACTTAAAATCCGCTGAGTAAACATTTAATCAAAACCGTTAACAGTTTTTAGTGGATAGCCAACACTTTCTTAATGACTTTTGTCAAAAACTTTAGTTGAATGTGTGTTATTCTGTAACGTGAGTACAACAAACAGATTTCATTCACCTCAATTCAGAGACAAAAAATGAATAATGATGCCTACGTACATCCAAAAGTTCTGTTACAATGCTGTAGTTACAGCACGTAAACAATAGGAAAAACAAAGTGGATGACCTACAGTACAACCTACCAGATGTGGAAGCAGCTGAGGATGGCAAAGAAGAAACCAGAGATGATTGACATAGGAATGGCCAAAAGTACTGTGACTATCCTGTAGATCCAAACTCTGGACACCTCAAAGAGGGCATTGCTCCAGATCCACACTCTGTCCCCGCTGCGCACTGACACAGGCTCAGCAATCACATCCTCAAATGTCACCTGGAGACATAGAGACAAACTGCTGATGTATCAGTAAAGATTCCAGTGGCCATGATGAATTATGTCCACTCGAGGGCAGTATAGTAACCAAAGCAGCTACATGGAGGCGTCTTCTTTAGGTTGCAAAATCACTCATAAAACAAAGTTTGATAGATTGTTTGTTTAATACCTCATTTAATACACTGTACCTTGAGGCAGTCATTGATACCTCGGGGATCTCTGGCATTAATCAGAGGTTTTGTATCACTGATTTCCACAAGTGTAGATGTGTGAATATTTTCCTCCTCATTCATAGAAGGCTGGGCTTTCCATAGCGTCTGAGGTTCTTCCCCATCTTCAAAGTCTTCTGGGTCACTGCAATCCCCCAAGTCAATCTCCACTTCCTCTGAATCTTCCCGTTTCATCATGATGTCCATTTAAAAATGTGAAGAAAATGCTTTTTAAAAAGAGCAGAGTGGATGATTGTCACCTCAGCAGCAGCCCAGACTGAAGCCACTGACTGCATCCCTCCAGTTGGCTGAGTGCTGAAGTTATATTGGGAACGTTACAGTGCCCTGGGTGGTATTTGCAGATGGTCTCTCAAGTGAAGATCATTTCCCGTGCTGTGTAGAGGAAAGAAGGGCTAGGGGAGGTTAAAAATACTGAAGTCATGGAGATGACTCTGTTTACTCCGACACAGAAGGAGGGTATGTGATCATAAAGACGTATACAGAACATTGCAGTGTATAAAGTTGCTATAGCAGAACTAAAGTATAAAGTCTTACTGATTCAAAGATTTAATTGATTTATTACAAGACTTATTTCTCCAACTAATTGTTAGGAGAGAGGTATTTGAACTGGAAGGCAATACTACCCCCTGCTGGCAACTTGTGGAGATTAACTACAATGTCTGCAACGTCTGGCATGCAGTTACCAGTCTTGCATTGTTTTCGCAGTCAACCTTTATTTGTACAACTAACAACAATTATGAAGGAGTTCTAATAATAGGTACTTTTAAATCAACATGAAAGCTTCTTTGCAGACAACCTATTAGCCGAGTCTCCTTTGCAAACTTTTCCACTGACAGGCTAGACTTTGAACTGCAACCAAACAATGTATTCTTGTCAGGTCCTCTAATGCATATTGTTAAATTCACAATTATTAAAACTAACATAATTTACCACATAATCACATTTGAAATAATTAAGTTAAAAACAATAAAGGGTTTTATTTCAAGCCATCTCATTAACAACATGGCAGATCAGGGCACAGAACTAATGTGCTGTTATACATGTTACAGATTTATCATATATGTTTTTATATTTTATTGTGTGAATGTTTACGGTTTTATTCAATAATCTTTTTTAGTATGTAGAGCACTTTGTAATGCTTTGGTATGAAAAGTGCTTTATAAATAAATTTTAATTTTACGTCTTTGTGTTTTACATTTATTTGTCCACATATTTGCGTTACTTTGTAAAAACCTATTTGAGTATTATCATTTCATAAATGTTATCCACTATGATCAGTTATACTGTTCATGTCTTTATGGATTTTACAATAGAAATAATGTAGATTTTTTTCAGAGCCAGAATTTCTTTAACCATGGTGTTTTGTACTGTTCAGTTTTTGATTAAAATATATGAAACAATTGCAAAATTGCTTGAGTAAATACGAATAATAACTAATCTGGACATTTTAACACCAAGCTTTAGAAAAACCTGCATTACAAAAACAAATGTTTTCATAGGCAAACAAGAAGCTTTTAATTGTCACTCACTGAGTGCATTGCAAACATTGGAAGAACAGTGTTTGCTCCACACAATCATTGTGTTCATGTGTAATACAATGCATATAATCACTGATATGCTGTGTTTGAAAGATCATGAACATTTTGGGGTGATTTACTTAACAGCCTTTGTACCTGTTCACCGGTCTTCTTGTTGCTATCAAAAGATCAACAAGTTATCCACAGAGTGGATGATTTTACCAAATGCATTGTCATCACAAATAGTAACTCACTTATCAGACTTTTTTAAGAAATGCAATGTAACATAAATGATAAATGAGTTCCACTTTCAAGAATTAGCCTTACCTTATGAATTTCCTCCTTTGTGACAAAGAAACCCATAAAAATTCAATTAATGGTTCAGGCTACTGGTTGTATTTGATTTCAGTATAAACCTTCTGTGCTGAACAAGACTGAACAATTATATGCAATAAGAAACAAATTAAAGATGAGTTGGGTACTATTGTGCAACAACCATTGTACTGTCTCCATAGTAATGATTACTCTTGCCTGCTGGATGGAGGCAGAGAAAGAACATGATGTATTGATGACAGAGGATTTCCTGCATAGGTGCAGGAGACGATGGCATGCTAATGGACTGCACACCTCACCAGATGGGGTTTGTTTGTTTCCGTCTGCAAAGATGAGGTCAGCAAAGTGTGTGTGCATGCATGTGTGTTTGAGTTTGTGTGTATGAATAGACTAGGGCTGAAACACAAGCGACACACATGGTAGAGCTCAGTAAGTTGTAGGTCTTAGGTTTCTTACTCAAAATATCAACTAATTAAATGAGACATAAGATTTTAGATTTTGCTGTTGTTGCTATTTCTCTGAAATTCTAATGACATTATCCCCTTTTAGCATAATAAGAATCCTGCTTAAGTGATGCCAAGGATTGCATTGCTGAAAAAAAACAGTAATTAGCATATTGTTTAACTTGAGGTTTTTAAAAGCATTTTTTGATTTTTATTCATCTTAAACCAACATAAAAGGAACAGACAAACAAGTACACAGTGCATGTGCCTGTACACATATAACATTGTGGGTATAGTGGTGTGGCAGGTTGAAGGAGGGCCCAGGTGGGGATCAATCCCACAACCTGCAGGTGAAAGTCAAGCCCACTGGCCTGTCAGCCGGTAGGACAACCCTGTTACAAAGTAGCCAGGGCACATGCTCATTGGGAGCAAACAGGGACCCCTTGTCACAGTTCCATAGGATCCCAATATGTTTCTGTCAAAAGTAAAAACAGGCGCATAATGTCCTGCTGAAAAACAAAACACAAAACAATAACTATATGTCATGAGGAATGAGGAAAAGCACATAAATGCTTGTGTGCCTCCTTTCAATCCTCCTAAAAAGAAGGAAGAAAAAACTAATAGAAAACCCCCAAAAAGAATAGAGTAAAGAACCCTTCCCTTCCTGATAACAGATCTGTGTAATCTCCATCTCCCGGGTCTTCCCCGGGGTCTCCTCCCAGCAGGACAAACTCAGAATCCAGGGAACCATCTGGGACGTATCCTGACCAGATGCCTGAGCCACCTTATCTGGTTCTTTTCAAGATACTTGAATTCCTACACTTGAGGAAGGAACTCATTCTCAACCTGGAGAGGACCGACTGAGGACCATGGCCTCGGATTTGGAGGTACTGATATTCATCCCAAGTGTTTCACACTCAGGTCGGAATTTGCTTCAGTGAGACACATCATCTTCAAAAAGCAGACACCCAATCCTGAGGCAACCAAACTGGATCCCCTCAACACCTAGGCTACACCCAGAAATTCTATCCAGGTGTGTTAGGAACATAATCAGTGACAAAGGGCAACCATGGTGGAGTCAAACCCTCATTGGAAACAAATCCAGCAAACTAGCAATGCAGACCAACCTCTAGTACCGGTCATACAGACCCAGGCACTAGAAAGATTGTACCAGGCCCCCTTGTACACCTTCACCAAGCCTACAAAGGACATGTAGAATTGGGTGAACTCCCATGCCCCCTTCATGACCCTGAAAAAGGTGTAAAGCTGGTCCAAAGTTCCACAAACAGAACAAAAATCACACTGCTCCTCAATCTAAAGTTTGACTATTCAAGGGACCTTACAGGGAGGAAATGAGATAATCTGTGTGGGGTTACTTTCAGAATAATGGGCAAAAGCTTGTTTTACAGTGTTAAAGGAATAAGAATGCTACATCAGACCACAGACATGCTTAATGTAATTAAATTCATACTACCGAGTAGAGCGAATACATGTTTATTTCAACGAAAGTATTACTTCGATAACAACTAAAGCTCAGAGTTTCTGTTGCCCGCAGCAGCAGCTTATGTGGGACATGACAGATGTCAGACCGTGTTCCTGCTCAGCACCTGTCAGTCCAGCTGTTTTCAGTACATTGGGTCAGATTAACTATTTATCATATCTAGTTAGCTGTGCATTCAACTAAATGACCAATTTAGAGCTTCCTGCTTTGACATTATGACACAAAATAGAGTTTTACTAAATCAGTGCTTCTCAATGCATGACATACAGTATATTTCAGACTGCTCTGATGGGGTTGATGCCATCCAATATTATAAATTCAAAACAAACAGCTTTTAAATTTTTCTTGGAGCTCAGCAGCTAATTGGTGGACATGGTAAGTGTCCGTGTCACTGTTTACCCTCAGCCTTATGCCAGGTTAAGAACATCCTGTAAGCAAAGCTAAGTATGTAGCTACTGTTGCTACTCCCTAAGCAGGATTATCAAATACAGGATTTAAGTTTATATAATTGGGAGACTTGTGCCAATTTGCAAGTTACATATATGCAATTACACTGTTGATTTTTTAAATATCGTCAAAGGACATGCTGAAACTGAATGCAAATTGAAAGCCTTCAACCTCACACCACCAATATATTCCATATAACTTAGACGTAGAAGTAAAAATACATAAACACATTTATGAATACAAAGATAGATAAACGAATTAGCTATTAAACTCATGTAAAGAAATGAAAATAGATAATTGTAAATTTTACCACAAAATTTAAGTTATCAATTGACGATTAACTGTTGAACATCTTTATCTTTAAAACTTAGATCAATTTATATTGTCAAAAATTTCCACTTTCACTTGTCCGCAAGTCCTCAGGCAAGGTTGCTGTACAGATGTGGGCCAGAGTGGCAACAGGAGGTGTAACCATTTTGTTTCTGGTTAGAATAAGAGCACCTGGTTTTTCTAAGCTTAAAAGGATCTTAAAATTAATTCAGAAGGAATTTTGAGTTCATTCTGATGGTCTGAAATGAGGTCTGAGTCAAGCAGATTATTTTCTGTTTCTTATTATTTTGACATTTTCAGTGGCCTGTTAAGTGTCTTTCTTTTTTTGAGTAGATGCAAAAATCTTTCTTTACAATCTTTCTTTTAATTTAACTAATTCAACATAATGGACTTTATGAAGAGCCAAGTCTACCTTTTCCTCTTTTTAAAATAATTTTTATAAGCTCAGCCAATCAGCTAACCACACAGGCCTGAAATGTTTGCAAATTGACTGTTAACTAGAAAGCACATAATCTCATTTCCCAAATTGTCATCCTTTTAAATCTGTGCTATTTTCATGAGTTTGGTTCATGATCACTTTGAAGTATGTAAGTAAGGATTTGCTTCATGAGCTCAGTGAAGACGGTGAACGGTCATATTTAATGTGCACGTACAGCCTGAAGGTCTGATTGAATAATTCACTCCCTCAAACACCACCATCAATCACATCCCGTCCCTTTGATTCTTCAGGAGTGTTTGTGTCATCATGGCTCCTGTGCATCATTCATCATTCTGTGCAATGACTGAGTGGCTCAGCGAGTTTGAATTAAGCAGACGGTCGAAAGCACCAAAAAGAAGAAGATAAGGTCTTCTCAGTAGCACATCCAAAAACAAGTCACATACAACTTGAGATAGAACCATGAATTATATTTCTCTATAATAGTGAACTCATTCATCAATTTTCTATAATGCTTAATCTTATCTAGGGTCATGGGGGGCTGGAGCCTTTCCCAGCAATTAGCAGGCAAGACGGCACGACCTGGACAGGTTGCCAGGCAACTGTAGGCCCAACACAGACCAACAACCAGTCACGCTCACACTCACTCCATCAGAACTATTGCGTTTATGCTTCCACATGTGTCTAAATAAAAATGATACTTTTTATTCCTTTAAGTACCATAGCTTGAATATTATGGTGTATTTATGTAGTTTTTATTTAAGAATACAAACCTTTGAATTTTCACTAATTTTAACTTAAAGACAGATACTCAAACCCTTCATTTAAGCATCTGACATTGTGGAAAAAGACACATTGTTTCTCACTGTCTGATTTTTATGACATCTATCTGTGCTTAAAGTAATATTAAAATAAAATAAGCTTTGGCAACCTTTCGTTACACTTTTGCACAAAACTGTCTGGAAAAACTGTCATGTGTGCATGTAGGTGTGTAAATATCTGGGTGTTGCTGCATCCACAAAATTAGGCATTATGTTGTATTGTCATACTGGATGTGTCCGTTAGTAATTGTTCTTTTATTGTGTTTGCCTTGATAACAGCACTTAGCTGCACTTTTATCACAGCTCTACTCGCAGCACTTAAACAAATGTGTTTCCAGCCACACCATAAAATGACACAAAGTTGTTTTTAACCTACCCACAAGTCACTTAGGTTACTGTGAGTGTATGTGTTGACTAGAGAAGACTTTCTTTGCATCCATCAGTGCTCAGTTGTCTTCTCCCAATGATTTCTGTTTACTTTCCAGCAAAGCAGAGGTTAATCTTATCCAACATTTGGTGTAATCCCTTTGTTTATGTATTTCTTCTATATCTCTAGGTGTTTACAGGGTTTGCTCAAATTTAGCTCAGCACGCCCTTTTCATTTGTCAGCTGTTATCAGTGAGGCTGATGTTATCCTTTAAGTCTAATCTGTGTGGGAAAGCGGTGCATTTTCCCTGCAGGAGCTTCAACAGTACACTGTGTCATCACTGATCTATCTTTGAAAAACAAATGATCTGTGTAGTTTGATAAGAAAACATTGCAAATATAGCCATCTTCAGGTTTTTTGTCATGTGGAACACACTAGGATACATGCATAAAATGGGAATTCATGTGTGTGAGCACATATTAAAAGGATATTAAAGACAATCTCTTCATCTGTTATGAAATGGCATTTTCTCTTTATGTAATCATGTGTTAATGAGCTCGGTCTTAATGACAGCAAGTGAAGTGAACACGCAGAGGTCGGGACTCAGACAGTCAAAGCTTCTCTACACACACAATATGTCAAAAAGTCATTAATGTGACTGCCAAGAATCCTGTTTTAGTTTTCAGAGAACTAAAAAAATAGCTCATTTTTAAGCTTCACAGCTCCGCAAAGCCCAAAACACAAGTTTGGCCTATGGATCAAAGGTAATTGGGGAAATGTTCACAGAAATTTTCAACAGGCCAGACTATGATTTGAGAGAATCCATCTGAACATTTGTACTTCGAGTGAAAAGTCCGCTTGATCTTGTGATGAAAACATTAAATAGTCCCAAAATAAATATTGTTGTTTTCATATTAATATCAAATGTGCATTATTCTTAAGCAAACCACCACACCACTGAAAATAACATATTTGACCAGGAGCTTGTATGTATCCAGCATGTTTTTTTATTAACTCTTGCAAAGGCTGTGTGAGTGAACAGTGAGCCAGGACCAAAATAAACAGGCCATTTTTGACCTGCTTGATAACCATGTATGACTTCATTATCAATCTTGAAAAGTTACATTTCAACTTTTAAAAGCTTAGAAATACTTATTTTGTGACATTAAACAAAATCCCATGAGTTATGAAAGCAATTGTCCACAATCAGGGGAATACAGAGCTGAAAAGGAAATTTTTGTTCCAAGAAAAATGTGGACAAAGTTACAGTTTTTGTCAGCCAGTGTTTGTAAATCCTGAGTAACACTGATATTAGTGAAGCTAATTCCTTTACTAAAATTCTTCCAAACCGGTGCCAAATGGGAGTGAGTGTGAGGGTGTATTTTTGCTGTTTCCTTTATTTCTGTGTTGGTCCTGTGATGCACTGATGATCTATCCAGATTTACTGTCACATAAGTGAACTGTCAGATTTAAAACAACCTGTGAGATATCTGACGGATACAATGACATAACAATGGATAAAACATTAACAGGGAGGCTGCATGTTGACCCAGTGAGACCAGGACAGCATCAGAGGCTATGCCTGAAAGATGAACTATTATAATGTGTCAGAAAGCAATAAATTATTAGTTTTACATTATACCATCAGTCATAAAAAGAGTCTAAAATTTAAATGATTCTTTATTGCAAACCATCTTACTAGACATTCCAATGAGTCTGTTCTGTAATTCACTTTGCAAAGGAAAATCTATAATAATCAATCAGATCATTTGAATTATTGAAGTATTCAGTATTCATTGCACATTTACTTAAAGTATTACTGACAATTTCTTAAACAGAAAATAATTCTTCTCCTCCAAAATAAATAAAGCTGAAATGACATCTTGCAGCACAACATTTGATTGTGTGATACTTGCTTATTGTTGCTATCTTTATCTAATGTAAAACCACTAGTCTTGAGAATGTAGGAACATTGTGGAAATTTATATTTACTAACTCTTGTTAAGGGCATATTATAAATCCAACATCTCTCAAATGATATTAACATGTAGTTCTGTTGACTGATTCTGTCTTTTCAAGTAAAAATCCAATATCAAGTTCATTATATTTAATGTAAGTCATTATGTTGACATCAGAAAATAACACTTCAGTAGCTGGAATAAAAACAAAACCTTTGCAATTCTTAACTGGTAGCTTTACTATAACTTTTTTAAGATCTCTGTCAGTCTTTGAAAATAAAAAGTTTTTCAAAGTAAAATAATAAATTTCTATTGAATACAAAACTCAGTGCACTGCTGACAGTCATTTTGTTTCGATATCCCACTTTTCAGTCCTATAATCTGCTGACTGCTAGTCCTGAGGCTAAACAGTGAGGTATATCTAGTTAAACTCTTCTGGGATCTGTCCTGGTATTCTGAAACTAGTTTGTCCACTGTGATCCAGAGTACTTCTAGGACTGGAAATGGCAAAGCTAGTTCGTGTCTCTATGGTGCAACTGGTCCTGTGGAGGAACTGCAAGAAGTTCTCATGGCCCGAACCCTCATGGCTGGAGGCAGCAAACTCCACTGGCCGGGCAGAGTAGCATCGCCTGAGCTTCCAAAGCTCCTCCCTGATCTGCCGGTTTAGAAGTCCATAGAAAAAAGGGTTGACAGCGAAGGAGGAATAGGCCAGCCAGGTGACGGCTTCCTCCAGGTCCTCGGAGACTTTAGGTGTTGCTTCTAGTATCAAATGGAGGTGGAAAGCAAAGTAAGGCAGCCAGCAGATTAGAAACTGGCCAACAATGACCACAAGCGTAAGAGCAGCTTTGCCACCACCGAAATGCCGGTCCCGTGCAGTCCTACGAGGAACGTTGCGAGTTGTGATAATGGTGGTCTGGCTGTTAATGGAGTCAGAGCGCTGCTTCAGCTGACTGGTTGTCCAGGAGGGCAAAGGTCTATGCTGCCGGGCTGCCACGCGAGCCACCTTATACACGTTACAGTAGACAGCGAAAATCACTGCGGCTGGCAGGCAGAAACAGGAAATGCTGAAGAGCACCGAGAAAATACGCCTGTGGTCACTGTTGCTCCAGTGAAGTGAGCAGTGAGCAGCACTGATGGACTTGAGGCTGCCGTAAGACGGCCATCCAAACACAGTGGATAGGCCCAGCGCGGCAGAAGCCACCCACACCATCACCATAACAGCTGCAGTCAGCTTCAGCGTCATCTTGACCTCATAGCGCATGGGATGGACGATGTAGTAATATCGCTCCACGCTGATGGCTGTGATGGTGAATATAGAGGCAGCGATTAGGATCACGTTGAGGAAAACGTAGATCTGGCACTCCAGCACAGTAAAAACCACGCCAGCAAAGAACGGGGAGCTGGACACGATGCCAAGAGGCATGAGCAAGATGGCGCACAGCAGGTCCACAGCACAGAGGTGACACACGAAGGCAAACTTCCTGAGATGAGGCACTTTTATGACAACCACCAGAACAGCAGTGTTGGCCAGCAGTGCCAGAACATTAAGGGTCACCATGAAAAACATCCCTGCCAGGTCCTTAAAGTGCGTCTGAGGGTTGGGAAGGGTGCCCCGCTGTCTGCTGGGAACAGAGGCCACTGGAGCCCAAGCAGGGGGGCTGTCATTGTACGGTGGAGTTAGAAAAGTACTGTTCTCCTCCATGACTCATACTAGTGGTGTCAAAGAACAAATGTGTGCTCCAGCATTCCTCATTATTTAGCAGTAAGGCCAAGGGATATCTCCAAGGGATATCTCCTGTAAAGAGAAAAATGAAACCCATTAAAACATAAAAGTCTGGATATTTTTGTTCAATATAATATAAAATATAGCATATCATATTTTAAAATGATAAAAACAAATGTTTGTAAGCTAATGTAAATTTTTTTTTAAAAAGAGAAAATTAGATAATTCATATCTGATCAGTATACGCGGCATGCCAAATATTAACATTCCTCTCAGCTCTCCTTCCTGTTCCTTTTTAATCAAATTCAGCTCTTTGTTACAAAACAGCTCATAATCCCCATCATACAGTTGATCATTTTGTCTGGGGATCATTTTGTGGTCAGCGTAGAGCAACCTGGGATTTATAGTCACTGAAAACAGCGGACTGCTGCAGCTTCTATGTGAGGATGAAACAAAACGGGCAACTTGGAGACAGTAAAGTCAAGACAAAGAGCTGAAAATCTCAATAAAGCTCTAAAAGGCTGAGAAGAACTGCAGCCAGGCGATAAGTCCCTTCATCTTCTTTTGTTAGAACAGGCCTTTTTACAAGCTGCTGTGTGACCCACAGCTGATATGAAATGTTAAAAGGAACTGCTGAAAATACCTTGTAGACCAAAATGTGCACTATATGTGTATGCTAGCAGTAAACGAAACAGACTGGAAAGTGGAACTGACTGAAAGGCCATACTGTTTTCAGTTGTAAATGTGCAGACTTGGGTCCCAGGCTGTGATAACTCTGATGACATCACTATGACCTCATGAATGTTCAAAATGTTCATTCAGAGCCACAAAAAATGATTATGTGTGAAAGAGATGATGTGTTTGTTTCAATTCTCTGTTATATTGTGTTGTATGGAGGTTTTTAATGATTTTTATGAAAATTGTTTTACTATGTAAAGCACACTATGTTGCCCCTGCATGAAAAGCACTTTATAAACACAAAGGAACGGAAAATGAATTGAAAGACAGTGTTTCTTAAGAATAACAATTGTAAGAATTATTTTTACACTAATCATCATTATTCTGTTTTTGGTCCTCGTCATTTACCACTATTCAACCTGGCTTGTGTAAAGCAAGTTGTAATAAAAATCCAGGGACAGAAAACCCCTGCAAGCCAATCAATAACCACTGGCATTGTTTGTGGGTCTATTTAAGATGGGACACTCAGCCGTTTTAATGAAGGTGAAACATGATCAATAGGAATAATTCATGGAGGACACCGTGTGTCTCCTCCATCCATCCCCATCCTTTAGAAATGAAAGATAATGAGGGTGCTTGTTTCAACCCAGCTGCAGGGAACGCACAGCATTGATTGGTATGTGCTCAGTGTCACCCTTCATTGTACCATCAAAGAGGAAACCTTCCTCACCAGACAAAATAGGATATAGTGTACATCATGTTAGTAGCTCTGTTTTCACATCTGCATCATCCGTGAGTCTCTTCACATGCCTCAGTTCAGATTGTGCTGATAATCATAATCAGGTTTCCAATATGTGATTGTAGATTCTGTGTCCTAAATACAAGTCCCTGCCTCTGCCAGTGATCT
>JAVQJG010047717.1:0-10575 GCA_036024015.1 Craterocephalus amniculus
CCCGACGCTCAAAACGCGCTGCTCAACTGCTCGCCGCGCCTTGACGCGCATTTGCATAGACTTTACATGTAAACCTGACGCTCCCGACGCTCTCGCTGCTTTTGGTCTGAACGCACCATAATGCAACAAAACTAGTCAGAAGTGCAAATAAACGAGATATGATAGGGGCTTCTGAAATGTAAACAACACAGACATCTTAAAACGCCAAATAGTCTGAGGTGGTAAGGCTCCTCCAACTTCCTAGTCAGAAATCCGACTTCAGGAGGCCGTTCCAGTTGAAACTTCCCTTCTTCTTCTTCTCCTGCGGTTTATTGGCAGCTGTCAAACAGCCTTAGGTGCGTTACTCACTGCCTGTGTCGAATGGCCGAATTTAAAATGCTCATGCATTGAACTGGCTCTTTAAATTAATTGTGTTAATTTGCAGTATATGTTATTTTTCTGCATCAGAGCGTGTTGTATATCTCTGCTATCGGATAGACTCTATCCTCTTCTGTCCCAAACTGTCCTTGACTTTTTCAGAGTGTTTCTTCTCCCCACCTCCAAGATTTCTCTTGATGTTTTCTTTTACATTTAATCCAACAAAAAGATGCAAACTGATCAGCATGTACACAATCACATGAATGTCCACCACTGTTGTGTTTGTGTCATAGACAAATCCCATCACATCTCAGACATTAATGATGCTTTGCTCCAAGGAACCCTCCCACATTAAAGAGTCCCTAAGAGTAGCAGAAAAGGGTTAGAGTACAGCTGGTTGAATAGAGTGGAGTAGAGAGGAGCAGGGTAAGTACAAGTAGAAAAGGGCCTTTATGTGTTCTCCAAGGCCTTATTGTCTTTAAAGCTTGTTACATTCTCAGTAAGAAGTGAGAAATTTGTTCTTTAGGCCAAAGAATGAGAAAATTTTTTTTTCGTTGAGCGATTTCATCTTCCAGGAGAAGCGTTTTGCAAGGATTACTGTTGGGGGTCGTCTGTGTCTCTATGTGCAATGAACCGGTTGACCCAGTTATTTTTCATTTTATGTGAAACGTGGTCCGTGACAGTGCAGGATTTTGCACACAGCAGTATCCGTGTGTTTCCCGTTGGTTGGAAACGTTTCTGTACAGCTGTTCAATCATCCTTACATCAGTAGAAAAGTTGAAGTCAGTATTTCACCTTTCATGCTTTTGTTACCTACATCCACCTCAAATGTCCGACCAATAAGGCAAAACTTCTCCATTTCCATGAGAACAAAGTTCAGCCAGCCCAATGCATCGATAAGTGTCCTCAAACACATTGGGTGAGAACAAAATGACGTAATTTTGTTCTCATGGCCCGGACAACAAGAACAAGTTTTTGCTTATCATGGAGTATGTAAGAAAAAAAAAGATGTTGTCTTTTAAGGCTTTATATTGTCTTTAAGACCTTATGTTATCTTTAGGGCTTTTATGTTCTCTCTAATGCCATTATCGTGTCTTTAATGGCATTATCTTGTCTCTAAGGCCTTTATGTTATGTTAAAGCCTTTATGTTGTCTTTAAGACCTTTTTGTTTTCTTTAAGGGCATAGGGCCATTATCTCGTCACTAAGGCCTTTATGTTTTTTCAGGACTTTATGTTGTCTTCCAGGCATTTATATTGTCTTTAAATGAGAAGTTCGGTTTGCAAAATATCGAACTTCTCCTTTAAGGCCTTATGTTGTCTCTAAGGCCTTTATGTTATGTTAATGGCCTGGATTTTGTGGCATGTAAGAAGCAGATCTTGTCATCACCGATGTATGTTGATGCAGAAACTCTAAAAAACGACAGGTTAAACTGTAGACATGCGTCATGTAAAGTATATGTAAAGGCGCGTTGAGGAGGGGCACCTTCTAGCAGCGTGTTTTGACCATCTACCAATGCTCATTTCGAGCCTCTGACATGCATAACACATGTCCAAGGCGGCGAACACGAGAGGTGGAAAATCTGAAATCTTTTGCTGCTTGACGTGGGGCGTCAACCAATTAGAGCGACTCAGCATCGTGACGTAGGGACATATTTTTCTGACAACAGACATACAAAGTACAAATCTGTTCTCATCACTTTACAAAGACAGAAATGTAGGACACACTAATCATGAACATCTGTGCCCACCCTGTCAGTTATGAGAGGTCATCCTACAGATACCAGGACAGGAACAAAAAGCGTTCCACAGTTAAAGCCCGTTAAGCCAATCTGTTTGTCATACATTCATATATACAAGTCAGTTGATAACAAATAGCCTATGCAAGGAAACCAACGGACTGCATCAAATCTAGTTTTGGATCAATTTCCTTCATCCGCCATTAGAGAGACAAGAAAAGGAAAACATCCGGATGTCTCGAGCATTAAGAGCGTTTTCAATCCTGGATGTCAAGCTTCTGATTTACAAGCATCCAGTGTCCAACAAGAGCATTTTTAACACCAAAATTGCGTTTGGTCTGAACGCACCATTAGTATGAATAACCTGTTTGACTAACATACCATCATGTAGTTGCAAGTTTCAACTTCAGCAGACTCTGTTGGCCACTGAATGTTCTGCACAAAATGTACTTTTCTTTTATGAAAGGAAAGCTTAAATTTTGTTTAGTATTTTCTGCTGCCAATGTGCCTATTTCTTTGTATACAAAGAAAGGATTTTCGGTTATTATATAGACGGTATTAGTTTAATATCGGCAGCAAAGTTAAATATAAGATGTATTTTTAAGTGAAATGTCCGTCTTTCATATCTTTTTAAGTATAAATAGTTGTTTATTGCAGCCGTATCTTGGAGGCATGGCCAGCCGCGACCTGACAGCCGAATGGGCCACGCCCCCCCGGCCAGTGGTCCCTGCAGGAGAAAGTCCCATTTGTGGGAGAGCATGAAAGCCGCCTCATGGCAGATGATGGTGGCTTTTCCCCTTCTCCTGATCTCCATAGCCTCTCCATTCAGTGCTAGAATTTATTGCTCTCTGATCCAATGATCTTTGCATAGTCCCACTACATGATGTGGTTACATCTTTTGCAGTGGTCTGATACAGGTCTTATCTTAGGTTTATTTGCTCTGCTTTTTCCTTAAGTGATCTTTTGAGTCTTCCTTTAGTTTCTTTTTCAACTTCTTTTTCATGTTTATTTTTCTTGTGTTAAAAGTTATCCCTGTCCCTCCAAAGTCTATTTTCATGCACACGTTACAAGGGATCTCGTAAATTACGTTGCACCTTTTTTCCATACTGATCTCACCTTTTGGAAGAACAAAAAGATGCCAAAGTTTTGTATGTGGTGTTACTGTTGTGTTTATATTGTGTTTTTTCATTGTCTTTCATTGTTTATATACATTCACTGATCCCCCTGAAATATGGTATGATCACCTGAAAAAGACACATTACAACAGATGTCAGATGATGCTTTTGAGGAAGACTAGACAGCGGAGTCGAAACATGTCAAGGTAATTACATCACCAACAAACGTTTTTGTCAGAGAAAAAGAAAATCACTACTTTATTAACTAGTTGACTAAATGAACCTTGTCTCTAAGGCCTTTATGTTGTCTTTGAAGCCTTTACTGAGTCTTTTAGGTCTTTGTGTAATGTTTAAGGCCCTAATGTTATCTTTAAGGCCTTTATGTTTCTAAGATTTTTATGTTGTCTCTAAGAAGGCCTTCTTGATGGCTTTCAGGTTGTCTTTAAAGTGGAAATAAAACACTCAAACAACCAAACATTATTTCCTAGACTGAGTCCCATTCTTATCAATAATAATATTAAAAATGTAAAAATTATAGAAAAGAAAACGGCATGGCGTTTTATGTGTTGAGGCATGGGCACCGCCATGTTGCAGATCAAGGGTTAAGTCACAGGGTTGTTTGCTCCAGCGGTTCTGGTGAAAATCTCCATGTCTGCGCCGCAGTCAGAGACACAGCGGAGTGGATGATGGACACTGGTGAGCCAAAAGAGAAGAGAGGAATGTTTCAGTCCTGGGAGTAAAAACCTTCCAGCTCAGACCGCAGCTTTCATACGTTTCACCAGATAAATGCAAATGAAAAGCTTTTTCATATCTTTTCCACCATGTTCCTGTTTTATTTATTAATTTTATTTTATGTTAAACTACCAGTGGATCCTGCTGTTAGCTAGCTGTGTCTCCGCTTAGACATCCATCCGGAACAGCTGCTCTCCTCCAGAACATCAAGCTCCAGCAATCCAGATGTATAAACATTAGTTGTGCAAGGTTTGTCGGGCAGGACGTGGTCCAGATCAGCCTCCTGACAGCAGACTCTGCACCTCCACCAGAGAAGCTGCCGACGCCTCGTCTCTTGGCTTTTATGTTGTCTCTAAAGCCTTTATCTCACATTTATGGCCTTTATGTTGTTTTTATAGCATTTGTGTTTTCTTTAAGGCCTTCCTGGATCCTTCCTCTATACAACAAATCTGAAATATCTCTCTTTCCTTCATTCCTACATCTTCCTCTTCTAAACTAGACGGGTTCCAGGTTCTCTTCCTCTACATTTTAATCCTGTAGCTACATAAAACCCTGCTAGCCTCCCTGCTAGCCTCCCGTTTCAGTGAACCTGGATTATGTAGCACTAGCTTAGCCAGAGCTAAAGTCATCTTAGAGCATATTTTAGTGTTCACTCTCAGCTTCAATATGAATACCTGGATGAACTGAGATGATTTGTAGTCTCTATGTACTGAAAGTGAGGACAAGGGGCTCAAACAATGTGGGTATTTATTTGAGCTCTATGGTGCTTAAGTGATTAAAATTCATTGAATATCTACTTGCCACATGTGAGAGATTCATGCTGTTATGCCTCCCAAGGAGTGAGGTGTCTGAGGTGTCCAATCAGGTATCAGAGCTGGCCTCCCCTCCAGGTTCGCCCCTGGTTGGTGGGTGTTTTCTTTTAATACCAGATTTATTTGTATGCTGGCAAAATAAACTTAGAGCTTAGTTCAAGTTAAACCCACCAAGTGTCTCTGAGGTGAGTGACATGCTGGGATACCAGAATCTGTTCGGTTTAACCGAAAACCAACTGGAGCCAAGTTATTTCTTTGTCTGAACACAACCAGGAAGTGACTAAATGTCTGCCTGTCACCAAGAAAGTCAGGAACGGATGAATTTTAGTCCAGACCAGATTTATCCGCCAACAACCAGGAAGGGACAGAAGATGTCATGTGGTGCCTTCATGTTAACTGTGAAGTGAAAAATCTTCATACCGAACATTTGAGAAAGATGTGTGGAAAAAGTCCTGTGAGTCATTTCAGAGACAAAACAAAGAACAGTACAATCTTACTACAGCCCACTAATAATCTGTTAGCTCTGTGTGTGTGTGTGTGTGTGTGTGTGTGTGTGTGTGTGTGCGTGTGTGTGTGTGTGTGTGTGTGTGGTATTGATGGACACGAGTTAATGTGTGTCTATATTTGAACGACTGAGGAATGTGTTGACTGTTGACCTTGGCCAAATGGAAGTCATTATCTCCCGCTGCAGAAGCCCCCCCTCCTCTGAAAAGCTGATAAATTAATGAGCGAGGACATTACTTCCATCGATACTGGTGTCGCCAGCAGAGCAGAGGGAGATGGAGGGAGGAGGTGTACGAGAGAGAGAGACAGAGAGAGAGAGAGAGAGAGATATTAATGAAAAAATTCACCACTGCCATGCAAACTGGCAGAATGGAAACAAGATTTATTTACGCCAACACTTCTATCTGACCTTCCTTTTTTATATAAAAATACTCTATCAAATACTATATCAATCTGGTATTGCTCAAGAAGAAAGTTCAGAGTACAGATTTTTATCAAAAATAAAGAAAGTCAAACAAAGTTGGTCAGATAACTGTCAGGAAGATCAGAGATTTAGCAAACAAACACAAAGGAAAATGTGTTAACCGCAGAGAAGGATCTGCTGGTGAACAGTGAGGTTAGTAACTGATAACGGCTGAACAAAGGAAGGAAGTCAGAGTGGGAGACATTTTCAGACACATGATCAGAGCTGAAAAACAACACTTCAGCTCGGTTTTCTGGCACAGTCTCATGCCATCCATAGGAAATATATCCATCTGTGGCCATGATTACTAACGAGTGGGAACAGGATTACTAACTCATGGTCAAGTGTTTTATTTGTCTGAAAAACTTTAAGCCCTAACCCTTATTGTCCTCAATAATCAATCGTTTTATTGACCTTTCACATAGTTACTCTTCCACATTCTCTGTCACTCCTTTTCTCTCGCTCCCTCATAAGACCATTGTTTGATTGGTGGATAGATGGAACCACATGAGCAGAGGATCACAAAATAAATAAATAAAGGAATAGCGTGTCCACCAGCTAACACAATGCTGAAAATCCTCAGGGTAATATTCTCCTCTAAGCTGTTCCATAAACTCTCCTCACAGACAAGAATAAACGTCATTTTAAGCTTCAACCATGTCCTGAATGAGATTGAGTCAGCGTGGGCCGTCTCCCTCGCCTCCACTGTAGGAGCTGTGGCTGTACGGTGGAACTGGTTGGTGGACACCGGCAGTGAGGGATGCTGTCAGGATGAAGAGGGAGTCCTGACTCTGCAGGCAGCTGACATAAAATGTGGTTACATTTTTTAAATTTTGTTTAGCCTTTGTTTATCTTACTTATCTAATTATCAACTTTTTAGATTTATTTTAACTTATTTGTCAGTTTTCTAATTTTTACTCATCTATTGTACATTTATTTATCAATTCATTTTAACTTTATTTAGATAAATATTTTTTTTTACTTTTTATCTGTAATTCTAATTTAGTTGTTATAGCTCTTATCTATCTTTTATTTATTTTTTACTCCAGTGGTTTCCACAGGAGATCCTCCATACCGCCTATGGATGCTGGGGACTGTCTTGAACGACACGCCTTTACAGCATCGCCTGGACATCAGGGACAGTGGACTGGCAGACTGGGTGGACAGGAGGGTGTGATCCAACTACACTCCTCAGCCTGTTCAGGGGTCCTGGAGAGGAGGGTCCATCGGACAGTCGAGTCTGGGACAGACAGACAGACAGACAGACAGACAGATAGACAGATAGACAGATAGACAGATAGACAGATAGACAGATAGATAGATAGATAGATAGATAGATATACACACAAACAAACACAAACACACACACACACACACACACACACACACACACACACACACACACACACACACACTGGACAATGAATGGCCAGGCCTTAGTGCCAATCAACCCGTTCATCTTTGTCTTGGTTCATGTAGGTCAACTCCACAAATAGTCAAAATCTAGAAAGTTCGTGTTGCCTTGTTGTTTTTCACATGTAAATCATTAAAAAACAAATATGTATGGGGGTATTTCCCTATCTCTAGTAAACCTGTGTCATCCATACATAATTACTACCAAATGACCACGATTTTCTGAGTGCAGTGTAAAACAGGCGCACTCTGAGGAAGGCAGTGACGATTTCCTGTCAACATTTATAAGTGTGCCTTGAGAGAGAGAGGCTTCTACTCCGTTCACTGCAATAGTATATGTTTTCACAGCAATGGTGAGGACGCTTGCAGCTCGGAACTTTTCCCGGAAGTTAGCACAAGCTAACTAAGCTAACTATATATTCCAATGGAGCAGCTGATCGGAGCAACATTTGTTCGAGATAAAATGTTTAAAAAATGAAGTTTGCATATCAATTAGGATTCAAAATGAACGTTTCATGAGTAATTAAGTACGTTGGGGGATTTTTCCTATCTAGATTATAGGATTTAGAGCATATTAACAGGTAATAGTTAAAGCTAGCACACAGGATAACAATAGCAACACGTGCGAAACAGGCTGATAAATGTAATTTCTTCTCACTTATTATATCCAACGTAATCCAACCCAGTTGATTTATGGTAGTAGCCAAGTTAATGTGTAGGGAAGTGATTACATACATCATTGTAATATCATTGAGGCTGCAGAAATGACTGGTATAGCTTATAAAAATCAAGATGTTGAATCTGGACAGCGGTCTTGTCATGTCTCTGACACCACTGATAGATAAATAGCTAGATAAATCAATTTTATTACAGACTCATAGTGTGATAAACTTTCTTGCAAATAATGACAGGGTTGTTCTGGAAGGTCAGCTTGAATTAAATACAAATAGCCACTGTGTGCCCATGTATTTACGTAGGTTCTGTTTGATTTTAACCTGCGTGCACTGTAGACATGTTAGGAATAGAAAATGCTACTATTTGTTTGATTTTCTCATTGTGGTGTTGGTGCACAGGGTTGCTGATCGTCTGATAAAAAGCCTATTTCAGTTTGTTTTCAATGAATTACTTTTTCAAAGTGCTTTTTGTCACACTCCCTCCTATTGCTTTGCATATTGTAGCTCTACTTAAAACCTCTTTAAGAGCAAAATGGGAAAAAGGTCAATTCTAGCTATTTTTCAACTGGTGTTAGGATTTTGATCAAGTCTGTATTAAACACAAACAATGTAGGAAATTGGGTAAGCTGGGAAATGTGGCTCTCTTATTTAAAAGGGATGTTTTTTTCTCTGCCTTGTAGAAGCCAGATGCTGTGAGATCTTCCATCCTTGTCATGGTGTTGTCATGCTGGCTGCACTGTGTCTATAACCCTGTCCCCGATGACTCAGGAGTTCTTGTGTGACCATGAAGTCGGATGGCAGATAGACGCAGCCAGTCCAAACGGGCCTAATATGTCTGTGTTGGAAGGAAAGAGACCAATCAGGAGGCAGGGAATGCTTCAGTCACTGATCTTAAACTCCCATTGAAATGAATGAGAAAACTCCTTCAAAAAACTTGCACCTTGCAGCAGTGCAGTCTTAAGATTTGACAGTGTATTGCCATTGTCTGTGTAAATGTCAGTATTTGTGATTTTTGTATAAATATGTTGGGATGACAGTATTTTAATTACTTTTAGTTTGACATTTTTGTTTAGAATGAAGTTTATATTCATCCCCTGAATATTTTCTATGCATACTTTTATAAATGTCTTTTTTTAGAAGAGTTGCGTAGAATTAAATTAAGTCATTAAGCTTATGAATGATCCTGTTAGGAAACATATTTTCATTTGATGATCATTTGATCATTTAGAATTCATTCCCTCACATAGCTACATCAGAGAGTACTCAAAATCACCATTGTTTTGCACGGTTTGTATATCATCATTTTTCTTAACCATAAATACTTTGAAGTGGTTATGGTGTCTGAGAACCAGCACTGGAACCAGCTCGGGCGAAAAGGGGCCTGTGTTGCAAAAAGGTTGAGAACCAGAGTTTAGCACAAGTAAGGTGCCGTTGTCATGACATTGTTAATGTGGCTCCCTTCTGTTAGCAGCCTTGACCTTTGACCCGATCCCTGCAGTACTGTCATTGTGGATGATGGACCTGCGTCCTGGTTTGTCATTATTATGATTGCAGGACCCCCATTAACAATTATTATTGTTTGTGACCCTCCCTGCCACGATGACAGTTATTAATCGTATATCAGACGGGTTGTGCTGCAGGATCCTCAAATAATCAAGCTTGAAAACAGTCTGTCTTCATAAATAACAAAGATTAATGTGGATTTATGTATGAATGTGTTAAAGAATTCAAGTGTTAAATTTAGATTTATCTCTTCATCAATGGTTCAATTTTGATAGCTGCGATAAAAATCAGATAAATACAGGTTATATTGATGTTTCACAATTATCTGGTTTATAGTGATGTCATCGCTCCAGTTTTGCTCTGTAATACTTCTACTTACTTCACCTTCATAGATACTACTTCAACATGTATTTTTCCAGCATTTCAGCTGTCTGATCAACTATCTTTAGAACTGTAGTTCCACCTTTAACCTCTTCAGCTTCCTTAATCAGCAGTTCGAGCTTTCAGTTCTTCCTTTATTGACTCCAGCTTTATCACTACTTCAGCCTAGACTTCAGGCGGCTGATTTCAAGCTTTTTCAGCAATTTTCAACCTTTCTGCTTTTCAGTTCAATTGTTTTAGCCTTTTTCAGCCTCTTTTCTACCATCATTCAGCATTCCAGTTAAATCATTCACCATGAGGGCATTCACACTGTTATGGTGCGTTCAGACCAAAAGCAGCGAGAGCGTCGGGAGCGTCAGGTTTACATGTAAAGTCTATGTAAATGCGCGTCAAGGCGCGGCGAGCAGTTGAGCAGCGCGTTTTGAGTGTCGGGAGCAGCGCGTTTTGGGCGTTTGAGCGTCGGCTGCTCTCGCTGCTCTCGCCGCGCGTCAAGAGCAGCGAGAGCAGCCGCTGCTCGAGTTGGAAAATCTGAACTTTCGCAGCTTGACGCGGAGCATCAACCAATCAGCGCAGCTTAGCTTTAGCTTTAGCAGATATGCTACGAAGTAACGTCGGGAACCTGTTCTCATTACTTAACAAAAGACACAAACGGAGGACAGACTAATTATGCCCGTCTGTGCCCAGCCTGTCATTTATGACCATGACAGGAGCAAAAACGACCGTGTGGAGAAAAGAAATCAAGCCGAGCATTACATTCGCCATTGTAGAGAGAGAGAAAAAAAGGAAAACATCCGGGTCCTGCTGAGGAGCATCGAGAGTGTTTGGAGCGTCAAGACCGTTTTGATTTAAAATGTCAAGCGTCTGATTTACGAGCATCCAGCGTC
>JAVQJG010047719.1:0-17245 GCA_036024015.1 Craterocephalus amniculus
ACAAAGTCTGTTATCACTATTTAGCACCCCTCTCTATCAGTCTCCCGAAGGACCAGAATACATCTGTCATATGTTTAAACAATATAAACCGGTCAGAGCTCTTAGGGTATTTACATTTAAAAAATAAATATTTCACAAAATAAGCCAGTTTAAAACAATGTAGTTTTAAAGAGAGTTCAAGTAGTTTATTTTTCTGTGATATGTTTAGAGAAGCAGCTCTTAGCTATTATGATGCAAACAAGTGCAACATTAGATATGGTTTTATTGTAATTCCTATGCTTGCTTTACCTGCGGAGGTTCATCTGGACCTCATTGTTGCTGCTTATATGTTTCTAATTCTTCTTCATACCTCCTCTGCACCCTCCTCTGATGCTTCTAGCGTTTTACTTAAAGCCCCTTGAATGGTCCCGTACATGAAACGTGCTGTACAAATAAACAATTAAACATAACATGCCTTTTTCACCTGGAGGAGTTCCACACAGAACTGTTTTGGTGATTGTTGTCTTCTTATTCTCCCTTTGTAGCCTAGCAGCAGTGCCGAGGCCGCCTGTTGGTTTACGATGATCGTACTGATGCACCACTACCAGGTGTTGGTTAAAACGAGCATATTGAGACCAACTTCCCAACTTCTTTCAATTAAAAGTCCCAGATCTCAATAACAAGCCTAGCTACGTCTGCCGTCGCCATGGTAACAGAAGAGATAAATATTCTGCCAAAAAATACACAAATGACCCCATCCATCTGAACGTCTCCACCCTGGCAGGCGTTTTCCTGGAAGCGTGTTTTCAGCCGGCGCCTGCGTTAGCGTGATGGCAGGATCCTAAGTGTTCACTCGCATTTTTCAGATTTCTACCTTAGAAATAAAATCAGTTCAAGGTTTCGCTGCAAACACTTAACTAGCAAACTGAAGCAAAAAAATTAGCACCAAGGACCATCTCAGTCCTTAGAAAGAGAGACAGACATGGCTGACTCGCTCTCTTCTTTCTATCCTCCCACTTCTTCTTCGTGGATTCTTGGATAATTCAGACTCATTGTGTTAACAGACACAAGTCTCAATGTTTCAGAGCAAAGTCAGCATGCAGAGGGCTGAATGCTAATCATCAGAATCCATCTTCCCTCACACATGCACACGTGTACGTCTCACCTACGAACATCAAAGTCCGCTAAGGACAAAAAACAATACAATTGCCTTATAAGGGTCCAGAAAGAAGCAGTGGCGTGTTGTGGGTAAAATTACTGAGGAAGCTCGTCACGTGCATGTAGGGCTATAATATATATATATATATATATACGAAGGAATTCAATTATGTTTGACTCTGAGTCAATGAGAGGACAGGACCAGCTGGTTAGCATTAGCGGCTAGCCATTAAGAGCGGCAGTAACTTTCCATATTAATGGTCTGAAATTCATCACCCCTTTCCACACGAAGCTCCGTTTCTGGTATCAATTACATTAGAAATTGATGCTGTTGTGGTAGTTTGGTGAAAGTACTTTTGGCTAAAATCTCCAAATCGTTGCCTTCTTTCTTTGCTCTGAGCCTGCTGGGGTTGCTAATGGCGATTGTTATGATTCTGTCATGATTCATGGACAGACTTCTCTGGTCTGATTGGTGGGATGCAAAGAAGTGACTAGCTTCCCTTGACCTCCGAAAAACTAATCACGCTCCGGTAGTGGCACCACGTTGTCTCATCTGATTGGCTGATCATTGAAAAAAATAGTCTACAAGGGAAGCCACCCTGGCCTGGCCTCCTTTCTGACACGATATGATTTAAATTAGTGATTCACCAGTTCACCAGTGGGTGCTGTTTCAATGGGAAAGACGGTGATCAGAGAAATGATGAGGCAGAATCCTCCATTTATTCGCTCTAAAATTAAGAGTTTCAGAACAATGACAGCCACTGTCTGGAAATTAATTGATGAATGGACATAAACAAAAATAGAGGAGGCTGTGCTTCCCTTTGCTTCTGGGAGAAAATGCCACTGGTGGTCAAAGTAAAGCTGGAACCTGAAAAGAGAAGTTAACAATAATGTTCCAAAAATGAAAGATCCTCAATTATATAATTGCAAGTTTTTTTTTTCTTTTTCATTATCACAGCTAAGTCATATAAACGTATTCTAAGGTAGCATAAAAATTCAGATTATTATCCAAAGTAGACTCACTCTCATCTTTTGGAGCCACCATTTTTGTTTGATTAAGATGCTGCCTGGATGACATTTAAGCTGTTTTCAAGTGAAGCTTGGGATTTTTTTCTTGTTCTTTTCTGTGTGAGCGTAATAAATGCATGAAAATCATTTCACGCCATAAAAAACATCTACATAATGAAAGTCAGTTGCTGATTTATTGAATGATTTATTGCAGAAACTACCACTGCATCGCCTCTTTTTATGTCTTTTTCTGAAAATGTGCATTACCACGATCTCCTCCTCCATCACCACTTTAGTATTTTACTGTTGAAACTGATGTCAGAGCTCGGATGTGAACTCTGAACTCTTTCCTCCAGAGGATGTATTCCCAAACAACCATCCCAATATAATGATGTGTGGGAGTGTGTGGGTTGTGACCTTTGATGTTTGAACGGACATACCCATTTATGTACATAAAGGAAGTATGAATCAGGCTTAAGTTGCATTACTTTTATGGTAAAAAAAAACATTATTCTTATTTCTTTCTTTTTTTTATGTAAATAATATAAGGCCATTGTTCAGTTTATATTATTTTTTAGCCTTTTACTGCATCATAGATTAATATTGTTGGGTTGGATGAGTTTAAACAAATGGCACAGAAAATATGTAATTCCACATTTTCTTTGTGCTAATACATGCAAATATACACAGCTAAGAATATTTGTACAGAGACACAAAAATGAAGTTTAGCTTCAGCTAATGGAAGATGTTTTACCCTCTTGATTTTGCTGAGGTCTTATTAAGTGAGGCAACAACATCAAATTCCAGCATGTTTAAGGTGATGCACTGACCTACTGCTATTAAGTGAAGGTGAGACACAGGTCAGAGTGTGCCACAAAAAACAAGGAACCGTCAACAAAGCAGCTTCATAGAACAGGACTTGCGAAGCCCCATTAAATTGATCCACTAAAGGAAAATGATAATAATAAAAAAACAGACTTTTAAAAGTCAAGAGTTCTGACTTATCATGCAAAGTGAGTCAGGAAGTGTTAGATCCCACGGGAATTTTTTCCTCCGATGTCAGTCTCCCACTCCCTTTACTGAGTCATGCAATTAGACCTGTAAACCAGCTCAACACTTCACTCCCATCTTCTGCAATAAGGAAGCAGCCTGCAGGTTATCACTTCTCCGTCATAGAGCTTTTGTCAGCAATTCCGATTAGCCCACTTTATGCAATTTGAATCTAAATTAAACCATTCATCTCCCTGCATGCACGCCTTTATCCTCACTCCGAATGGTTGTAGATGTGCAGTAGGGGGAAAGTGCTAATGAATTTTGAGGGAAGGCAGAGGTTTCCCACTTTTGCTTTTGAAAACGGCTGTTGGTGAGGGGCAGGCAGAGAGGGGATCGGGGAGGGAACTTTCAGCTCCACAGTTATTAAAGCATCTATTCAGATTTTCTCCTCAGCATATGAAAAGTTCATGGAAAGAGAAACTAAAAGAATGCATGAAAGACAGAAGAAGAGGGAGGTGTGTGATTTGCCAAGTGTCAGTAGAAATCAGCAAGGATGTGAATAGTTGAGTTGTCCTTTGATGTAATCTGGAGATGTACATCATAATGCATCACTCACAGATGGAAATCACCGCATGTTTGTGTCATGCTTCACGTCCCATTTTTAGGTCTTTTATTGCCTCCAGGATCTTTGTGCTCCATAAATCAGAAGCCCTTTTTCATTGTCATTGAAGTAAATCTGCTAAAGTTTATATTATCTATTGTGTTGTATTATTGAGTGATTGGCTGATTTATTATTCATGACCTCATACCAGCAAGTATTTTCTGAAAGATCAGTCCGCAGTGAGCCAACCGTGTAATTGTAAAGATCACAAGTCATGATATGACAAACTTTTTCACGCTTCTTCTTGCTGATAAACTTCCGTTATGTCAAAAGCCCTGCCTTAAAGAGTGAAGGAAACCCTGTTCTTGGTGGGGTAGCCATGACTCAACATTGCAAGTTAGTTATTCCTAAACTTTTTAGTTTTGTCAAGTCCATGAAGGTTTCCTTGATGGTCTACGCTTCTGAAAGATGAGATTTGCACTTCACAATATCCACGCAACGGAGAAAAAAAGAACCTGACTTTCATGCGCACACACGATCATCATCCACCCACTCCCTCCACATCCACTTTCCTCACACTTGCAGAGACACTAATTACAGAGACACTTTCAAGTAAAAGTTTCATTTGATCAAGGACAGAGGTGAGAGCAGAGGAGCAGCAATCCCTCAAATGACACTTTTCCTTTACGTTCTGACGCATGATGAATATTGTAAAGCCTGTGTATATGTTTCTACAGTGATGCTAAGATATTGCAATTCATCTGAAATCCACCAAATTAAGACGTGTTTCCATTTAGCTGAGTGAACTGCAGGAGACAACCTCTGCTTTTTACTTCAGAAATATGCAGGAGAGCTCTGCAGAGACCCATATGGCACCCTGTTGCTTTTTATGCAAATGTAACATTGGAACAATATCTCTGGCAGCCACTGCTTTGTGCTGCTTTAATAAAGTTGGTCGGGGAAAAATGAAATAAAGTTGACTAGAATAATGATTGCAACAGAGAATTACAGAAAGCCCTTTGAGCAGTTTCAACCAAAGCAGGTGCTCCAGCTTTCAGAAGTCTGCAGCATCAAGCCTGCGCTGAATAAAAGCTGGCAGTCTGGCAGGTCGGCTTTTTATGTCATGGCCTGAGGCAGTGTTGAAAAGCCAATGAAAAACGTAATTTGAAGGGAATTTGAAGTTACTGCATGATAAATGCAACTATAGAAAAAGTTCAGTTCTTAATGTATTTTCAAAAATGCAAATATATATTCACAGACATGTGTGGAATGAGAATATTGCTATATAAATATACATTTTTTTAATAGATTTGAATTTTACAGTATGTTTTAGGAAAATTAGAGCATCTGTATGATAATTGGTAATAGGAAAATGTACACTGAAGAGAAAATAAAGGAAAAGTGAAACTCAAATGTAAAATTCTGTGAAAGTTTAAAAATGTGCTTTGATTTACTGCACTTGCCATTGGCACATACACAAAGGTATTAATAAAGATGAGGAATAATTTTCTAAATTTCGCCAGTGTTCAGCTTTGACCGGAATACTCATAGAAGAGCTGGAATATACATCTAATGTAAAAAGGAAAATATTGGATTGGTTTGTTGCCTGTAAAAGGACACACTAAAAGCTACTCAGTGCATGATCACCATTCATGCAACCAATAAACACAATAACCAAGGGCAACTCCAGGCTGAAAAGAGTTGCGCTCAAAATGTTAAAAAAATAAATGCAATGTTTCCTACAACTGGCTAAAAAAAGCCTTTATCAAGGCAGAGTCTCAAAAATGAAGACTGGCAGAGGTTCAGAAAAAACCTGCAAGATGTTGTGTTTTTGTGTTCTGTTGTGAATTAAATATTGGCTTGTGAGATTTAATAATGATTGCATTCTGCTTTGTTTTGTTTTTGTGCATTTCATAGACACAGGCAGCAGTACTTTCCCTCTTTGCCTGTATCACCTTTTTAACTCAGCATCTCCTATGGGTGATCTGTGTGGATGTCAGTGCGCTGTCAGAGGCCAGGGGAGGGACAGGTCTCTCAGTGGGGAATCAAAATGTGTGTGAGGTGTGGACTGAAAGGTGAACATGAAGCTGAAGAGGCAGGAAGACAGCTAAGGCAAAAAAAAGAAGAGAAACAAGAGACTGAAAAACAGAGCAAGACCACGTGAGGGACAGAAAACAGGGGAGGAGAAAAGAGGAAGTGTAGGGAGCTGATAAGCGAGACCAGATGTTTGGGACTCGGGAGATGTGGCAGAGGAGAGAAAAGCTGACAGGAATGTGGAATGTGACATGTCTTTTCATTAAGTGTTGACCCAAACAGCCTGTTTGCTGAAAACGGTTTTGGTTGTATGTATGTGTCAGAATGAGCAATGTTTGTCACTTCCTTCTTCCCACAGGCTTGTACCTGAACAACAATAGTTGTGTTGTAGAGTAAATTTTATTGTAAACCTCATGCAATGAACAGGATTTCCATAACCCCTTAATGACGTCTCTTTTTGACCTAAAAACTTCAGACTCACTTGATGCCACGCTGAAATCTATTGTGTGCATTGCAGCTGAGACTCGCTTCGCACACGTGTCACAGGCTAGAACTCTGAAACACATTGGCCATTTTGAACAGGCACCGTGGAAAAGAAACATTAGAAGGCATTATTGGAGGAAAGTAAAGGAAACAAAAGAGATCCAGAGCAGAAGAAAAAGTTAAGACAAAAGTTAATGAAAGACTTGAGAAATCTCACAGTACAAGTAGGATCCAAGGATGGATGCCCAATTAGCGACACATCACTGAGAAAATGACAGTTTTGTGGTGTGCCCTTAGAATTGTTCATTTTTCACCTAAAATGGGTCCGAATGGATAAAATACTTGTTGTGGACCAACTATTTTACTGGATTACTTTTACTGGACTCTTTCTGCTATTGGAGTAAAGAATGGCTTTAATGATAAACTGCAGAAATAAATGTTCACTATTTATGACTGTAGTCTGGAATAGTATACATCATTTAAATCCGAAGAATCTTAGCTTCCCAATACTGTGTAGGTACTTTGAAGGTATAAAATAAATATTTGTATCCTGCGCACAGGATGTCTGGTACTGGTGGGTTAAACTGGCATGCAAAGATTTTAAACACTCTGGCATCATAGCTTCGGAGATTTGAACCACTTTGGTCCAGACTGTTTGGAAAAGGTCTGACAACTGAAGAAGACTGTAAAGCTCCAGAATCCATACTTCCATTTTTTCTCCCTCTCTCTAGCCATCTTTCCCAGCTCTATTAGGGGAAACAACAGAATATTCCCAAACCAGCCATAGATTGTCCCTTCACATCCCAGATATACTCTTAAGTGTTTTGTCCAAGGAAGCATCTTGAAGGTGTCCAGAAAACACTTTAAAGTGAAGTCTGAATCACCTTCAGATTTTTCAACTTATCACAAGGGGTCATTCCATACAGTATACCCATTAGATCAGACTTCTGCTACTGTAAGGTTAATTTCTGCAGCTTATCTCCTCTGTGAGTCACCTTCTGTCGTACAATGTCACTGCCCTGGAGCCAGGTCCAAGAAAAAAGGCTGTTTGTGATCTTTCTATACTATTATTTCTTAAATACAAGCCGCATTTGAAACTGTGGAATGGTTCAATCTAATCTAATACACATCATCATGTTTTTCTGAATATTGCATCAGTTCCTTGGCTTAAGACTTTATGCCTCCAGGTGTGTAATGTACAATTAGATTTCAAAACAAATAGCAATAAACTACAGTTTGAAATTCAAACAAGTAAAGTAAAGACACTACACTTAAAAAATATTGAAGCATGAAGAATTATTAACGGAGGAAAGGATTTTAGTCTCCCAGATTCAGATGGTGTTGGGTTAATATTTCAATCATTCCCAGGAGGGATTCTTTGAAAGGAGAACGCTTCAAAAACTTCAAGAACTATTTTGCACCTCTAAAAAAACAAAAAACATACAACCCAAAACAAAACAGGGGTGCTGACTCTTAAAATTCTTCTTATTTTTGCACAATGTCTTCTGGCAGCATTTTGTTGTGCATCAAGAACAATTGGCACTTAGGGAGAATTTGCTTCAAAGACATTGTTTAGTCCTTCAAAAGAGGCTGTACTGAACAGATAGCTAAAGTAAGCATTAAAAAAACAGTGATTAATTCAGTGCTAAAATATTCTGAAGCGAAATTTGTTTACAGTAATATATTGATGAATTATTCCTGGCATCCAAGTTTTGGATGATTTCCACTCCTCTCTAATTTACCTCAATTGCAGCTATAGTTTGGGATGAATAGAAATAAATAGCCATTTGTCTTCAAAGCTTTAAATCATGAACAGGTGTCCCATGGTCCTTTGTTTCTACTTGAATAAGCTCAATTTAAAAGCAATCACAGCTTCCTCACTGACAAATGGCTTAACTGTTCTTTGTGTTGCAGCCTTAAATGCTAAAGATAGCTACCTGCTACAGTACTTTATTCTCTTAAATTTGTCACATTAGCTGCACAGAAAAGGTTCAAGCAGGTATCAAATAAAGTATGTGTCAGTGATTATGCTTGTTTTTATTTAACCATGTCTAATCAAGCATGCAAGCGAAAAAGTCCAGAGGCAAATGTGCGTCCTAAGAGACGTCATTGATTTTGTGTCATAAAAAATGTTATAGTGAGATTCCAGAGGGACTGTTATGAAGAGACAAGCTTCTTAAAAGTAAAAAATCTATGAAAGGATTCCTTAGCAAAAAAGATGGCAGTTAATGATTCACGCCCGACCCATCTGCCAAAACAATGAACATCTCCAGTCAAACAGCTACGGATCACAAAAGATTAAAAGAATTAGAGTTTAAAGAAGTTTAAAAGCTGCAATAGTCACTGTCTTTCTCCAAAAAATAATCAGGGATCAATTTCTGGCACTGTTAGAAATTTTTGAATGACTATCACACAGCTTGTTGCTATGACCTTTGTGTTCTCGCCAATCAAAGAGTGCAGCATGAGAGGATGAGTTGAGCAATTTGACACTGGTGCTGTGTCAAACAAATCAAGCCAAAACAGTAGATGGAAGTCGCATGTGAAATTAAATGCCTTGAATTTTCACAAATTAATCAATAAAGACAAATCTGGTAGAAATTGCAATGATTTGTTAGTCATTACACCTGTGGGTTCTTTGATTAATCACCTAGCAGTCATCCCTCAGCAATGAACACCCTTACTCACAGTTTCCTTCATCATGTAGTAGGTTTATATCTCAAACTCTCAGTCTGACTTTAACAAACGACAAAATGTATAATATGACTGTTTACACTGAATAAATCCATTGTACTTTTGTTACTTTATCAACATAATATTTTTGCCTGTCATTTAAATTTACACACCCTAAGTGATGGACTTGAGATGCTCAACTAACAGCTGTCATTACTAAATACTCTTAAGCACAGGAAGAGGAAGAATTTTCTACCTTTCTAACTTTTACCCTGTTCAAATTCCCATATTTCTGTTAGAAAGATTTGATGTACTGGGAATTTAAAGCAACACTGCATACATTTTAAACCTTAAAAGTCAACCTGCTTTGATGGCACACAGACATTTATCATGCACATTCTTGGTGCTGTCATTGCCCTGAAACATCCTGAACTTGAGAAATCCCTTTTCCAACTTTTTTCCCCCTCCAGGGCATCATGTGATGGTGGCTTTTTGTTTTTCAACAACTACCACTGGACATCAACACACTAAACATTTTGAGCATGCCTCATAGTGGATTAAGCAAAAAAATTCAGACATTAACGGAGGCGAATGCAAAATCTGCTGTTGATAGGGGACGCCAAAGTGTAGAAAACCACTGATGTTTAGTGGGATTGCTTTAAATTTAAACATACACTTTGGACATTAGTACATATTACAGGGTAAATACAAAATATCTTTTTTTCTTACACGTCCAAATATGGGCAAACAGGATCATTTGAACCAAAACGAGGAATTGGAAATAAAAGAAAAAATACAGATCAAATCTGAATTTAATGTTTGGAATTCTTCAGTGTATTGATATTATTTCCTCTCTTTTCTTCGCAACTGTGTTATATTACATTTTTATTTGTTTGTGTTTAGAAATCTTGTATTGACTACATCTTTGCAATTACTGTGATCCAGTCAAGTAATTGTAATGCAGAAATATCTAGCTTTTTATCCATTTCAATTCAGAGCTGACAACTTTTTTCCATGGAGCAGTTTGTACTTCAAAACACTGAAGTTCTTCCATCATCTTCTGGCCTCTTTTATTTATCCATCACAAGCACACCAGCAGGTCTATGTGCACTTGTACTCTTGCACAATTTACCCTGCATCCAATTGAATCTGAATCTATTTTCCCAATTCAGTCAAAATGAAACCATTGCTCAAACCTTAAGCTCTCTCATCCAAGCATTAAGGCAACAGCGCTGGATGCGAGAACAGCGATCTGACCCATAGCTGAGCGGGTTAAGTGGTAGTTTCAAAGCGCAGGCGGCGCAGTAAATGACAACAAGCCCAAAAATAAGGAGGGGATCAGGGACAATATGGGGCCTGGAGCTGATATTATTTGTCGCGACTTGAACATCAGAGAGAAACGCAGAGATGAAAGCCTCCATTTGATGGCTGGAATGATGAACGATTGTAATAACTGCCTTTATGGTTGTTGGACAGTAAAACAGTCATACTCTCACTTTTAGATATATCAGAAACCAGCGGTCAATTTTGCCTGTACTACTTGCCTGTCAGAGTCATGTTTGACATCATTTCCCATCTTCTTATAACATAGACTAAAATGAAACTTTAATGGTCATGTCAGGAAACTTTTCCCAATTCAATCAATGGCAAAACAAGATTTTCCACAGAATTGAATAAATGCCTTGAACACATTGTAAATGGCATAAATCCTTCTAGTGATGGTAATTTGTCACAGATTCTGTTTCTTCTTTTTTTTCTCTCGCTTCTTTGAAAAGAATCACGCAACTTTTAACGATAACTTCTCATCACCCACTCGAATGCTGTTATCCGCCCCGACAAGCTCCCACTCTTTCACAAATCACTGCAGGAAACCATCAGCCTAATAAATCCATTCTCCACCAGCAACTGTGGCATTTGGGCTAACCTCTACTCCTAAACACTCATATAAATTCATAATCATGACTCTAATTTCTGAGCCGCCGAGGGAGGCAGGGATGAGCACTCATTACGGTCAATAGATGTGTGAATGGATGGGAGGGAGGAAGCAATGTCTGGGTGCTAACGGCCTGGTGTTGACATCCCCTCTAACCTGAATTACCATTAACAGCAAAGGGGCCAAAGCCCTGATTAACATGGATGAGCTTTTGTCTACAAAGGAAAACTTCCTCCATCTTTTTGACAACCACGCATACTGTTCCACATACATGGCTTTGTGGAGTATGTTTAAGTGGAGAAAGAATGTCGCCACACAGCATAACATGTGGGCCTAATAATCCTCCAGGGTCACTGCTTTCTAGCTAATGTGACGTTGTGTGTGTCCTGGGTTTAGAGAGCCATAAAGATAGGGGAGTTCTTCTTTCACTGATGACAGGCAATAAACACAGATTACGCACTAGTCCATGAAACAAAGCTCAGCAGCAGGAATGATAGTCATTTCAGTCAACTAACAAAAACACTTTTGTTCATTTTGGTAGATTACAGGCCCTTCTTGTCCAATAAACTGCACATGTGAGAGACAGGGGAAACATGTGAGAGACTTGCATCTAATATTTTGTTTAATTCCATATTGGACGGCTCAAGCATGGTTGCAGTCAACAGTGTAATTCCTGTTTTAAACCAGTGCACAAGGTGTATTAAACTACAGGTAGAAACTGGATTTCTGCTGCAATCTCTGTTGCCAGATTAGTGTGGTTCCAGGGCTCTGAACCATTTTCTGCTCTGATGTTGTTCCCACTGATGGCTGTTTCAGAAACTGTTGACCAATCACAGCTTAGTGGGAAGGATTAAGAAAGAATACGTCACAAACATGCAGTAGGTCACCATCTTTAAATATCAGAGAGTCTGAGTGAGATTAACTCACCTAGAAACTTCAGGGTATGGCAACATTATTTTGCTTCTCTCTGAAATATCAGGGACTCAACAAACTGTAATTAATTTGGAAAATTTTCAACTTCATATTATATATTCTAAGAAAATAAAATACCAAAATCCGCATTTAGGGGTACGGTGTATTTGTGCTGGCTGGGTACCAGTGGGTACTTTTTTACACTCAGCATTCTTTACTTTGTAAAGGCCAGTGTTGTTTAACTAGGGTATATGGTCCGTGGTGGTACAGTGGAGGTGTCTGCATTACTTCCATACCTACCACAACACTACCTTTTACCGTCGGTTACCACCTCAGTGACAATCCTTTATACTCAGTTTATTTGCTTTATACAGGTGTGATGTAATTGTAAGTCTCTGAAAATGTTTCAGTATCTTAACTTAGGTGCTACCAAAGTTGAGGGATTAGTTTAGCAAATCAACTCAGCTTTTTCTTTTCCAGCGCTACATCAGATCAGCTGATATAACATACAAGGTAATTATGGGAGGATTCCACCACACATATGTCCTTGCTTATCAGATAACCTGTATGTACTTGTGATGTCTTTTCACTTCATTAATGCTTGCTGATGCTCTTTACTAAATATTACAGTTGTTTTGATTACTTTCCTAATTTTGGTAATGCAGATTACTGGCAATCAGTAAAAGGGGGGCTGCACACTAAGTTTTGTAAAGTAAGAGGTTAGTAGAGGTAGGTTAGTAATGGCAACAAAGTGCATCTGATACTACTGAAAACTTTTTCACTTAAAAGTACAGTGTGTAAAAATAAATGATGTCTTGAGGCAAAGATGTCAAGCACAGCTGTAAATGGACAATGATCATCAGTGGCCAAAATTTCTCCCGACATAAATATGTTTTTATCTGTGAGTGGATCCAGTAGGTTCAGGTACAGAGATGACTGCAATACAGGTAACTAAAACTGTGTACATGTAGCTACTGCTTCCTTTATGCTTACTAATGTGAGCGTTTGATAGGCGCTTTAGCTCCTGTCAAATACAGCTGGTACAGCAGTTTTTAAGTTCAGCAGGTTCTCATTTCATATGAAATGTTGTTTGTCCATTCAGAGACACCGTAGTAAAAATGATGGCAAAAATATGGTAACTGCCATGTATGTGGACCTACAGCAGATATAAAGTAAATAGCTCAATCAGAGAATAAAAGCAGAAGTTATTTTTTGGAAAGTGATGACACAATTTTTCTGTCATTTTTTTTTTTTTTTAAAGCTGCATTTTTATAAAATTACGTTGTCACATTTGACTCGAACTTGTCTTTTTTGTATAAAACAGTTTTTGCTCAGTGGACACACATAAAAGAGAGAGATACTTGTAGCAACAGTGAAGAAAAACACCTCCTTATACTGACCTCCCCTTCCAGGACACTGGAAAAATGCAGAGCAGATGAGAAAAAGCTCCAGGAGCGTGAGAAAGGGCCCAGTGTGTTGGCCAAACATTAACAATTGCCCAAACTGACTGAGGCATGAGAGGTCCTGAGCCACAGGACCCGAACCATGCACTGCCAACGTCCCAATGACATTTGAATCTGTCCATTTCACCAACTCAACCGAATGATCTGACTTCAGGACAACCAATTATGTCCAGTGAGTGCAGTAATAGCTCTAATGATTAGTTTGCTCTTTGGGTCAGATGATATTAATAATTAGAGTTACCGAGTGATGCGCCATGACTGAGTCTTTTAATTGGGCAGTGTTCACTAATGTTGGGAATCTTTAAGCATATCACAATTCAATTTAATTGACTTTCAGGCAGCCAATATGCAATTAGAAAGTGATTGTTGATGTATATTTTTTCCCTTTGTGACTACTCAGCTACTACTGCTTTCCAAGAGGAAATGTGTAACATGGTTTCTCATATTTGTCATGACAAAGATAGAAAATGATTCATTTATTGGTTAATGCAGGACAACTGTTTCCACCACATACGAACAAAGCACGGAGCTGCATCACATGCCAGTGGTCATGTTTTTTATAACTGTATCCAAAGGCAATGTCTCTGTCAAATAAATAAATAAGTCATGATTGTGGAATCATCAGCATTCCCCACACGTGACGATTTTTGGTTGCTCAATATTTGACATTGTCGGTCCCTGAGCCATTTCGGAGCTGATTGTCAAGACAAATTCACTTTTAACAGATCTCCGACCGCAAGATGATCTTATAAAATTATCTTCTAAGGCTAAAAATAATCGGTTGTTTGCCGTTCTGGTTCAAGAAGGTGTATCAGGACAAACAGGACAAAAACAGCCTCATATTCTTTATGTGTGTGCCCTGATTAAAAATGGCCAAAAAAGGCCTGTTGTCATGGTTGCACATGATTTTAAATTTGTGCATCTGCAAACAGCATGGGTGATTTTCAAGACCTGAGTGACAACAGTCAAACTGCTTGTTCAGATTACACTATAGGTTACTTCTAACAGGAGGGATGCAGCATAAACCAATGAAAGGATTTTGTGAATGGGCAGGAACAAGACTGATCCATGGCTGCTGCTCTTTTATCCCAACAATTCCAGATAGTTTGGTTCCATGCAAGGGATGGGCCGCATAATTAGCAATACTTTTCTCAGTGTTCCAGCTTATCTGTGAACAACCTGACCCTATCCTGAAAATTAGTTTGAAAATACGATAAAGACTGGCCCACTGCATATCATGTTTATGTGGATCGCAGATGGTCCTTTTGGTGTTTAACACCTTTTTGCTGCCCGCCAGCAAATTCTTTCTCTTGTGATGTTCAGTGCTCGATCATCATCCCTTCATTGGTGTTTCATTGCAACTCAGATAAAACAAGATACATGAAATAAATACAAATGAAATGACTGTAAATTAACACATTGACATGTTCTCAAAGTAGTGGCATAATGAGAGGGGGTAAAGTCAGAAAGAGAAGGAAATACAGAGCAAAAGAGGAATGGAAAACGGTAGAGAAATATATGATGTGTACACCAGCACAGTGAAAGCAAACAGCTAAATTAGTCATGGAAGGAATGCAAATTTACTTCCCCTGAGTGTTGCGTGGTAGAATTACCCTGAGAGAAGCAGAGGGTGAATCATGCCAACCCCCGGCACCATGTGATTTATTAGCAAACATCCAATTCAATAAGAAAGTGCTTAACATTCAAAAAGCTGTGAAAGTCTCATAAGGTGGTATTAACTATATGATATTGCCATTCCTGCTGGGGGAAGGCAAGAAAAGAAGTGGTGGAAAAACAAAAACGCCCACTTTCCAGAATGATCTTGGCGTGACATGCCAAGTGGGACTGTGACAGACTGAAAACTCACTTGGCCTTTTCCACGAACGCATGTTACTACTCATTAACAGACAACAAGGTTCATTAATTGACACTCCAGCCCAAAGAGCCTCTCCGCTTTGAAAAGGGCATGGAGGGAGAGAGCGAAGAGCCAGAGAGATGCTAAAAACATAAGACACAAGAAGAGATAGAAAGGGTGCAACATAAGCAGAATACAACTGCTGTTGCTCGCTTTGAAATAAAAGTTTAAGTGGTGCGGTTGAACTATTTTCTAAAAAAAAAAAAAGATCATGGTATTATCAATGTTAACTCAGAAAATGAATCGGATAGTAGTAGGACTGCATGGTGGTTAGCGGTGCGGTGTGCTGTGTGAATGGGTGAATGATTCCCACTCTGGCTTCCTCCCACTGTCCAAAGACATTTCGTCAGGTTGATTGGTCACTCTAAATTGTGAGTGTGTGTAGTTGTTTGTCTCTCTGTGTTGGCCCTGGGATGGACTTGCGACCTGTCCAGTGTGTACCCTGCCTCTCACCTAATACTTCCCGGGATACCGTAGGTACCAACTTCCTGCAACCCTGAATTGGAGTAGTATGTAGTACAATAGTATAGAAGTAATTATCGTTTTTTAAATTGAAATCACAATTTTAAAAGTTGCAATTAGCCAATTTCCAAAGAAGCATGATACATTTTCATGTTTCATGTTAGACGGTGTACCTAATCTAGGTTTCATGAAGTTTTAAGCATAACACGAGTGTTTACATCTTCAGCTGTCATGTGTTTGTATGTGTGGACATCAGGATGGAACTCTGCTGTCTGCAACACAGAAATCATGCGGACAGAGGAATGATGTCTAGTGGTATAACTAAAATAAATAACATCAGAATGTTTAGTTTCAATACAATTACTTTTCTAAAGTAAACTTAACATTCAGGTTTCTGTGTTTTGGCCGCAGGGCGCATTCTGTGGTTTCTAATTGAAGCTGTTCATTTATCAACTTTGTGTTCAAAAAACAAATACTGAGTGCTTAGTGTATTCTTTAGGAGAGACCAATTACCTTTGTTTTAATGAAATTGAACCATAATGATTATAAATTTTAACATAATTCTACAATCACAGTAATGAATATTGTTTTGCATTTCCTCTAATGGATCACCATTTACATACTGAAAATTTAAACTGGGGATTAATGGGCTCTGTGGTCTCCCCCTGGAAGTGCATGTTTATTCTCAGTGAAAGGTGAATGACCACAATCATTTTCAAAATAATTACTTCATCTTTTCCTAAAAGCTCAACAACATACAAAGACTCAGCTCTCTTTGTCATGCTTGTATCAATTCATATTGCAGTGTAGTGCTGTCATACTGTAGCACATGGATGTGCACTCCCAGTTTAAAAATATTCATGTAAAATGTAATTATAAACAGAATGCAATGATTTGCACACCTTATAACTCATAGGGTCATTTAAGGGTTGAACCAAAGTGAACATTAAATGTTAAAAAAGAGACATTTTCCTTGAATTAGATGTTTAAAAAAATTTGAAATAGTGCCAAGTTGACCACAGTGTAGCATCCCCTCTTCTTAAAGGAACTATACCTGATATTGTTTTAATCTTTCTAAGAAAAAAGGTTTTCTACGTGGTATAGTATGTGGTAAAAGTGGTAATTTCATTACAATTAATGACTCATTGATTGTGCATATGTATGAGTCCAGGGCATTTTAGTTAGCGAAAGCGGCTAGTTTTTTAGCAGTGGCGGGACGCCCTTTCTCTGCCGGGTTCATTTTTGGAATGTCCAGACTCCGATCAGCCAGTAAAAGCGTTCCCCTAGTGATCCGGAGTCAAATTATAAAAGTTAAACCCCTTAGCCAAGAAAAAGCGTCACACAAAAGCTAAAAAAAAATGGCCGCTATCACTAACTAAGCTAGCCGGACGTGAAATCGGGTATAGTCCCTTTAACAGCAGTCTAAGCATCTGGGAACTAAGGAGACCAGTCAGAGTACTTTTGAGAGATGAATGTTGCCCTGTTCTTGTCTGATAAATGACTTTATTTCAAATACCATCCATCCATCCATTATCTACCGCTTATCCGGGGTCGGGTCGCGGGGGCAGCAGCCTGAGCAGGGAAGCCCAGACTTCCCTCTCCCCAGCCACATCAGCCAGCTCATCCGGGGGGAT
>JAVQJG010047726.1:0-19124 GCA_036024015.1 Craterocephalus amniculus
TCCACCGCTTTGAATTTGTAATTGAAACTGCAACATCACAACTTCTTGACGACCCTTTAATTTGAGAGTAGTCACATCCTAATTGGAAAGATTTAATAAATAAGATATGTAGAGACCAAAAGCATGCGTACAGTTAACTCTGAAGTTATTTCACAGGTTTAGTGGACTATTTCCTCATCAATCCATCATGACTGAAGCAGGTAAAAGGCCTGGAGCCAGGATTGCAGCTACTGCTTCCCATCTTGTCTATCTTTCTTTTTCATCTCATCTGCTGAAAATGTGATTGTTTGTACTTGTCTTCTTTCTTGTTGTTCTGTGTATGAATAAGGGTAATACTATACTGTCTCCTGGCCAGCAGCTGACAAACAGTATATGACCAGAACGGGGATGCACACCTCATTAGACACATTGCTACTGAAATAATATTACTGATTTTGATAAAATCTAGGCTGTGATTGGAAAGTTTTTGTTAAATAGAGAAAATAGAACAGCAATCAATACTTTGAGCATGTAGAAAAATTTTTATTCAAACCTTCAGAAAAGGGTTATGATTTCAGGTGACATAGTAACATTTAGATAACATACTGGTAACATACAACGCCATATTGATATTAAAATCAAGGCGAAGATTGGGATTGTAGACACATTATTACTTCCAATGTTAATAAGTCAATTTAAAGTAGCATGCAACACTTGCTGAAATCATGTTTAAAAAAAAAGTGCATGTGTGTACAGTACCCCTTCACATGGGGAAATACTCATTTTACAAGATTCTCATGCAAAGGCTTTAGGCTAACTAAAAAATGGATGATGATGGGCTTTTCTCTGAGACATTTTCATGAAACAGTTTAAGGATTTTCTTTACCGGGTGCAAAGTTATGATTTATGGAACTGTATCTTTATTTTTTTGCGTTTCAGAGAATCACAAAAAAGAAAAAAACAAACTGGAGGATGAACATGCTTACATTCATAATGAGCTTCTGCCATCAGGAATAAGCAGATACATTCAACATGCTTGAATACGGATTTTCACGCGATCCACAGGCTTAATTAAAAATGGTCACCTTGGGGAAAAGATGAGGATGCCTTGTGAAACTGCCTGTGTAGGAAGAAGTGTAATGAGTTCCCTCAAAACCTGACTGCACACGTGCAGCCACACACTCGCTCGTGCACATGCCCGACTGCTGTCAGATCCATCCACACTTTTTCTCAGATGTGGCCTCACGTGGCCTGACACGTTATGTAACACTCCACTGACAACACGTCTTGACTTTCTGCTGCACAAACAGGCTGTCAATCACAGAGATGACTGGTGAAGTGTCCTGGGGCTTTTTGGGGGTTCTGCTTTATGAAGCTACACTAAGGCAGGGATGGCTTTCCTCAGGCAACTCAGCAGTCTCTCCATCAACGTATTGCAAGTCACTTAGTACGGGCTATTGATTGCCTTTTAAAAAAAAATGTTTCCAAGCCCCTCTTGTAACGTTTTTTGTAGGAGGTTCACAAAATCTTGGTGAGTTTGTGATTTGATAGCACATGACAGCTCATGCCCTTACAGTACACACAGTTTGAATCAGGTCTTCAGCTAAAGACAACCTAAGAAAACCAGCTTATTTCATCCAGGATGAGAGCAAGTCTGTCACTTCTGATCAAAGATTTTGCCGCAGTGAAACTCACTGCAGTGTTTTTGTAAAATCCTTTTCGTAGTAAGTCTCATATCAGTTATATCATCAAAACGCCTAGCCTTGAATAAAGTATAAAATTTATTATTTTTGATAAAGTCTTTGTATTGTTTGTGTCTATTTGGTATTTTGTTGGAACAGTTTTTCTTTTGCATTGTTGATATTGAAGATACAGGTTATTCTATGCATTGTATAGGATAGGCAAATATAAGGTTTTGCTTCAGCCTATTCCTTTTTCAGTTACAGAAAATGTAATATTGTAATGTTGCAATTATGCATATGAGAATGTAACTGATATAAAGTTATTCATTAATTCTTTCCAACGCTGTTTTGAAGGACTAATGGTTTCATTATCATTTGGTCTAACTGTCTTGGAAAGACTTTTATTTGAGGTCTGCTGTCATTTGTGACAAACAAACTGAAAAATGCAAACACTGAACATCAGTGAAGCAGATGTAATATTGGTAGATTAAATTATGAAATTTGGTTTTAGTATACTGACAGTTACGACTGGCTGGTTACTGGATGTGGACATATTCAGCAGATGGTTTTCTGATTTGACAGATTGTTGTGACCCCACAGAAATATTTTGAAAAGACCTGCAATGACATAAAACATACTGTAACACTAATGCTACACAATAACTCATTATCATACTGATATTTGGCACAGTTATAAACATACGACCTTGTAAGACACAGAATTGTACTCATGCTTTGTGACACTAGTGTGAGTCTATTTGGTTTGTACAGAATATTTCAGTCTATCCTGCATGAGAGACACTCCCACTGACATGTACAGTCAAAGCCATTTAACTCGAATCAGCGATACAACAAAACCAGAATAAATCATGTATCTTTAAAACTGAATTGAATCTTTACACAACAGCATGTTTGTGTCAACATACCAAGTGAATGCAGTATTTGTTCTAGTAAATTTGATGTAATTTTACTTCATTGTGAGCCGGTGAATCCAAAAGTAAAAAGAAAATGATAAAGGAGAAATATTATCCAAGGATGGTCTAGAACCAGTTTTGTTATTTTCTTTCACCCTTTTACAACCACAAAATGCAGAGAGAAACTCCAGACAAAAGTTTGCAACATTAACTTTTGGTTTGTCAGCAACTAAAACTAAAATTTTAATTTACCTGTACATATCTAATAAGTACATTTTCCATCACATGGAAAAGCTATGGAATAGTGCAGCTCATTGTTTCTCTCTTTTTAGAGGGGGTCATTTTATAGGAAGTATCATGTAACTCATACTAATAAATCTTTGTCTTAACTCAGCTGCGTTGAAGTGCTACAAACTGATGTGGAAACATTCATCAGACAGAATAATCACCTGCAGCGGAACAAAGAAACACAGCAGAAAGCTTTCACACAACTTACTTAATATATCACAAATATTTAATGTGTACCCATGAATAGCATATTATGTGCATGTCTAATGAATACATGCGCATGAGCAATGATTTGGAGATTGTTGTTTTTTATGTCGACAAGTGCTGAGTCTAAAACTGCTAAAAGAGATTTAAAACGTTTTGGGCTCAGAAATAAATTAGTTTAGTGTAATAACCATTTTATAATAGCCCACATTTGTAAGTTGGATATAGCGTCTGATAAATCGATGCAATGCATGAACATACACACAGGGGAGTTGTGTCTGTGTTGCTTCCCAAACTTTTACCCAGCTGATCCTGCACCATACCATGTAATGGAAAGATGTTATAAAAGATTGCACTGACTTTCAGAAAAGAGCCGTAATTGGTCCCTTGGATTGAGAAAAGGTCACTGTAATAAATAGATACATAATGTTTTTTATCGTACGAAACCAGACGCAGAGAGGAATCATCCAGTCAGCTTATCTGTTTCTTTTCATCTCTCAGGGTTTAATAATTGAAGTCACTAGTTTAAATTAAAGATTTTAATTGATTTACATTCAGAATTGACAAAACATAATTTACCTCATCTTAATCATCTTAAGAAATTTTCCTAATAAGCTCAATCATGATAAGAAGTAAGGAAGAGATGCATCAACTCTGCAGATATTTCATTGCTACAGCCCCGTATATGCTCGGGATTTATTATAGAAATGACATTCTGCAAGTGTCGCTTTCACATAAAAATCTGAATAAAACAAATAAAGAACCTTGCTGGATAAGGGTTAGATATCAGAAAAAAACTGCTCTGATCAAACTGAGGACCTGAAGATCCCCATCCTTTGTTAGAAATACAGGACCAGTACTTTTCTTTCTGGGAAAATGGAGTTTGATAAGCATGCCCAGCACTGTGCAGTAATGTTGCTAATGCTTTTAAACATAAAGTGAACTTTTATTGAACGCAATCTCAGTTTTTACACTCATTTTTCATGCATACTCTAGATTCCTTATTCTAAATCGTCAATGATTATTAATGAGTACTGAACGAAAATGTTCAGATGCCTAAAAAAACATCTTTACAAGTGCTGTGCTCGTTTATAAACAGAACAAGTGGACAGACAAAGCTCAGAGTTTCATGTGTCAACGTTCTCACATGTTCAGTGTGGTTTTCAGTAAGGCACCAGTGGATTTTTTTCTAAAGATGAAAAGGTGAATGTCAGTCACCAAAGAACTAAAATGTCAACATTCTCCTCCTTAGTGAGGGGGACTGAATGGCGGACGCAAGGCATATAAATTCATAATGAAATAAGAACAGAAAAGAAGGTGACATTCCTTTTGTGTTGGCACAGGCCAGCGGTTTACTGCCGAGTGTGTTGTAAGCAAAGAGGATCCCCGATCTGATGCAGATTTCTAGGCCTCTGAATCCAACAAGAGATGAGCAGAGATGCACCTACTGCATTCAAATGTTGCAAATTTTTATCTCTTTTAGGGGAGTATTTCGATAAGAAGACGTCCAGTGTGCTGCTACCTCCGTTCAGGCTTTCATTCCCTTCCAGCTCATGGGAGAAGTTTGTTCATCTCCCCGCTCTGCAACAAACATTTGTTTCTGTGAGCAGCATACTTTCCATTTGGCTCAGTCACTAACACAGCTGCTGGTCATGTTGGTAGGGGCATCATGAAAAGTCTGATGCTTTTCACAGGATCAATGCCACCAGTTGGCTTTTGTGTGTGCAAGGTGAACACACGTGAATGTACACACAGCTTGAAGATTGATCTGTGTTTAAGCGTTTAAATCACTGGAACACAATCTGCTTAATGGATGTGCACGGGTACCTTGCCCGTGGTGCTCAGTCAATAAAGCACAAAAGCACGTGTGTGTTTTTCGATCTGGGATGCGTCTTAATCAGTTGACAGAGTTTAATCTTCGTGCGCCTCCTCATTTGAGGTTTTCGATGATGGCTATCTCCCTCCGGTCAGCATAGTCCGGGCTGAGGCCGTTCAGATAGAGGCTGCCGTTCCTGCTTAGGGCTCCAGGTACGGGACTGAGAGACAGTGTCAAGTTAGGGTAAGCAGCATCTCTGTCTTCGCACAGGTTGGCTGACAGCGTCCTCTTGCCAGGGGTCATTTCCTGGTTGATGGATGCGTTAATTCCCAGCTCGGACGACAGTTTGCGCTTGATGGACGCAGCCCGCTGGAACTTGTCATAGATGTCGACGCTGAGCCGTCTGCGGGTCTCTTTGAACTCTGCAGATACGTTCGCTGTCCACTCCGCTGCGTGCGCACGAAACTCCCCGACCTGCAGAGACGAGTTGAAGATTCATGTCTAAATTTGATCATTTCAAATGAATGGTTATGTGTGTTTTCAATCATCCTGTGATGTATTGCATTGATTCTCCGACTGAGCATGTCAGTAAAGCTGAGCTCCTTAATGCAAACAGCTGACCAATAACTAAAGAATTCCTACTTGTGATAAAAAAAAAGCATGTCCATTAATCTCCTTGGACAGATCTTTAACAGTTCTTCAAGCACTCCTTCACATTTCTTGCCCTGTGCTCCAGATAATGAAGCACATGATAGTGGATAAGCTTTATTGGTTATTTTCAGTAATAATCAGCTATTATATAGTCCCGCAGCAGATGGGGAGGTTTATGGATTTGATGCAATGAGATTGTGAAATGAATGTGATGAAGTGCTTTGCTTTATTGTGTTTTGAATTCAGCTCTGGTGCAATAATGCATTTTGTGAACTACCAAATATTTTTACCATGATAAGAGGCAAAAAAAGAAGAAAATTAATAATTTCTATGAGATTTGGTGCATTAAGAATTGATTTTTACACAAATATACAACACTAATGCATGCTATTACAACTATTCTTACCCTTCAATATCTCATTGGGATTTTATCAATTGGAAAAAAAAACGTATTAAATAAAGACATCACAATTTTCATGATTAAACTCAGTGACCCACAGATATCTGAAAAATAAATATATTGTTACCTAAAGGCTCCGCCTTCGTAATGCATTAACCCGTCTTCCCCAAGCTGTTTATTTATTTATAGCCTTTGAGGTGAAGAGGAAGGTGAAGAGGCACTTGAATGGAAATTTATGGCACATGTCTGTGCATTTCAGAAAAAAAGGCTCCCCTCCGTCTTCTCACTTTCTCTGCCTGCTAATCATCACCCCTCCTCCCCTTCGCCAACCTCCCACAGAAAACCTATTCTCCCAGTAATCTAATTCTGTGCAGAGCTCATGGCCTCCACAGCTGTACACTTAATTATGTCACTGGAAAGATCGGGAAGACTGCTGACTCCCATTTGCCCACCACTCCCTCTTATTTATGTCACATCGAATAAAGAAATAAGACTGATATCTAGTTAGTTTAAACCAGAGAGTGTATGTGGATGTGTGGTTACCTTCAGTCCTTTTAGATGTAAATTATCAACCTGTCAGAGCAATAATGTATCTTCTGGCTAAACATAGACCTCATGTGAGAGATAATATTTACTTCAGAGGAAGAAGCCAGGATTGAAAGCCCCTATTACAGATTCCTGCCTCAAGGAAACAACTGGAAAATCATCAGAGTCACTGTGGTCTGTTGCTGTGCCACATCTTTGAGCTCACTGGTAGAATATTTACCTGCAGCTCATTAGACTGGTGAACAGGTGTTTCAACATAAAGCGGCGGCTGCAGCATCAAAGTTGCATGAGTGTTTTGGGCACAAACATTTGAGGCGGTTTCCCTTCAACATGCATAACACGAGCTGATTTGCAGGCTACAGAATTCTTTAAAACCCTCAATTTAAAATTTTCTGAGCTCCTGAAAGCACCTCGATAAAGTCTGTGGAACTGATGCTCCGTGTTATGTAGCAATTGGAAAGTGTGCACAGGTGTGACGGTAAGGCAGGGTTTCTCATTTCCCGATTTTGTTTCACCTCAGGATGACTGACATGGCAGTGCCACTCACCTCCTCTTTTGTTTTCTTGGAGATGACTCTGAACCAGTCTCCGATCATACTGAGAACTGCAGCAAAGTACGCCAAGCCCACAAGGATCCAGAACCACACCACAGGTTTGTAGTAGTCGAGGTACTCCAGACTTCCTGACCCACCTACAGAACAAATAACACAATGGTTGGGTTAAAAGTTTGTTACAGCCTCTTGGGTCACTTAAACTGTCTTTCTGAAGGAAGAGGAAAGCAAACAGGGTTGTTATAAAACAACCTGATTCAGCACGTTAAATGAAATGGGTTTTAACTCCATATCACCTAATGAGACTTGGCATTTCTGTTTCAGGCAGTAGTGTCTCTCTGAGGTGGTTTCACCTTTAAATGGCCAGGCCGTTTGTCAAAGATAGAGAGAAAATGAGACCTACAAATAAGAATAAAATGGCCAACTTGATGTGAAGAGCAGCTGTTAAAGGCATGTTATCTTTTCCTGTTAGTCCAATTATGTGATCATGTTTCATTAATAATAAAACCTTTCATGATGGAAACAAATGTGGGGCTTTGAACAACAATTTCTTATTCTTGCTAAACAATCACAAACTCTGCACCTGGAATCAAAAGTGAGTGGAACAACAACACATTATTGTCACCATTATAAAAGCTTTGAAAGCGATTATTAACATGAAGTTGAAAATAGGAAATATATGACATTTTTTTAACTTGATAAAATGTTATATTTTGTCTGAATCACAGAAACATTTACCATTTATGGGGAAAAAAGAACAACTTGAGAAGCAACCAACACAACTGACAGTGAAATTGGATAATGACCCAACGTGGCACATGTTTAACTTACAGGAGTCAAGGCTGATTAATTTACAGTAACTACTCGGGGTTGATGCAGGCGGAGTAACTTAATCTATAATCATTAGGCCTGCTCAGGAAAGTTTAATCAAGCAAATGAGTGTTTGTGATGTTACCCATCTGTCTCTTCCTTATCACCTGCCAAGCAGGTCGAGTAGAACTAATGCCACCTGCTTCTCTCTCTCTCATTGTCTCTCTCTTTAGAATGAAAACATTTCTCATGTCTGGTTTTTCTCTCTCTCATATCCTCATCTTTTTTTATAATCCATTCGATGCGGATGTAAGGATATGACTGGAATTCTGCCGTTTACTAGGAAGATCTTCTATTTGTACATTACAAAATAAAGCATCAGTGATGGAGAGAATATTTAACAAAAAAGGGTTTGTTTAGTTGTGTCAAATGCTCAAATATAAAACAATCTACCAGCTCAAATGATAACACAAAATATCTGAGATTCTTTAATCTGTATTCTATTTTCACAGGAGATTTTGAACAACGAGTCTTGATCATTATTCATTTGAAGATGAGTAATTATTTAACACTTTTCATAGAAGCAACTTTAGACTGATTTGATTTAGATGGTTTGTTGAGACACATTCAGCCAATAAGATGAAGATTTCTATCAATGTGTTATTTATTAAGTGATATAAAGCACTTTGAGATGCTTCTTGTATGAAAGGTGCTATAGAAATAAAGTTTGTTTTAATTTGATAAGGCCAAGAGCAACCTTGCCTGCTATTATTTGTTTTAAAGCTATTTTCTCAATAACACAAGTAAATCATTCTGTTTGCTCCATCCAACAAAGTTTATTTTTGAGAGAAAAGATTTTTCCCAAGTTTTGATAATGAAAAATAATGATTCTTGTGTTATCAGGGTGCTTAATATCTTCACTTATTATCACAACTGAGTGAAAGCATACATGTGTGATTCTATATGTTTGCAAAAGCAGACATGTACTGTGGTGAGTGCAGACAGTAGCATCTGTGAGCCGAGGTAAAAGTTTAACCAACTCTGCCACCACCACCAAGCTGCTCCTCTGACTTTTCTCTCTGTTTCCAGTTTGCATAGACAAATTAACAGAATGCATCAACCTGTTATAAAGACAAGACACTTATTTATATCCCAATGTTATTACATAAACAACCAGTAATCTTTAAAAATAAGCATTGTTATTCTCTTTATAAGGCAGTTATGATGTAGTTTCCACTGCACATACACGCCCAAGAATCAGCCACTCTGCAGACTTTGGATTAAGCACTGTTCATTTGCAACAGCTTTGACTAAACAGTTTTTTTAACTATTTAAATGGCTAAATAGTAGCTTCTGTAAGACAAATCAGGCCCTTATTTTTACTTTCCAGTAAAACCCATCTTTTCAGAAGACAGACCAATATGTATTTCCCGGAATGACAACAAAATTACTGGAAATTTCTCTCCAACCAAATTAGCTGAAGAGAAGTAAGCCCTGTTTTTATACTTCTTAGTAAGTTAATTCTGAACGATTATTTACTGGACAAATACAGGAGGCCCTCCTGAGGAGGGCATCACTACTGATTAACAATGAAGCTTCATTACAGTGAAGCATCATTTTTTGCTGGATAATTTTTTTTTCCTCCCGTGTGGCAGTGATACTCCTTATAGCGAGAAAACAGGTATGCAGTGGTTTGCATCAGTCATCCCACATATGGAGAGTCTGTGGTTGTTTTCATGGAGGCCTAATAAATAACTGAAAACATACTGTCATTACCAAAGCTGCAGTTGATTAGAATAACTTCCAGTCACAGACTGAAGCAAACTAGCTTCCATAACTGTAGAGCACTTGGCCACAACATGTGTGCAGAATGAGCCATTACAGATTCCCTCAGCTAAAACTGATAAAAAACATTAAGCTTCAAAATATTGAACGGAAATCAGCGCAGTCTGAACAGATGTCCAGGCTGTACTGAGCCTTTAAGGGAGAGAGTAAATAAAACATGTTTTGTATATAGACTGCCAGCTGGACGTTACATCAGTGACCCTTTAGGTGGTGCCGAGTCAAACAGAAAAAAAAGTCCCTGGAAGTATGTAAATCTCAGGAGAGATACCCAGTCCTCTGATAAAGATCTCCTGATTTTTTTTTCCAGAAAGAAAGTAATGAAAATGTTCTAAAAGCAAGTATTGTAATATAATGATAAGGTAATGCAGATCTAATTGACTATTTCAATTTATATGACTTGTTCCTTTACTTTATATCTTCTCTGTTACATTTTACACTCTAAACTTATCTAACTGAGTTCTAAATATGTGTTAGGTCCGGGTCCTTTATTGGGATTTTATTTTGTTAAATTTCTATGTTCCTGTTTTATTTTGGTTTCTCCCTTCACAAATGCTTTTGTGTTAACTTGTCTTCCTCCTCCTTCCCATACCTGATTACCCTAATGTGTCTCACCTGTTGCTCCTCCTGTGTATTTAAGTTGCTCCTTTCCCTCACTCCAGATCGTCTTGTGTTTCTATTCCAAGCCTTCCAACAGTTTTTCCTTGTTGATCTTCTAGTGTATGACCTCTGATATTCTCTCCAGGAATTCCATCTCTGCCTGATCCCTTTTGATACTGTTGCCTGTTTACTGGACTGCTCTCCTGTGTACCGACCCTTTGCCTGAATTTTGGACTTGTCTTTGCCTCACCTTTGTACCCTTGCCTGATAACTTAAGTAAACCTTTTTGTAGCGGATCTTCCTGTCTTTGAGTCGTGCATTTGGGTCCTCACCTTTGCAGAATCGTAAAAATATGTAAAGTCTGAATAATAAGTTCCAGCTTGATTTGACGTCTCTTTGTTATGTGTAACTTTTGCTATTATGATTTAAGTATTAACATTCAAAATGGAAATGTAAACAAGAGTAATGATTAAAACTCAGTAGTAACAGCAACCTTTGGGATGCGCATTGCTGCCGAGCAAATCAAGCTGGCATCAGAATCACTTGGCTATAAACACAGCGATTTTAATCAGGGTGTCAGACATGCAAATGAAAGAAAGATTATGAAAACAAAACAAAAACACATACCCTCAGTTAAGTGACCCTTTTCTCCAGCAACAAAGTCTCCAAAGCCGATGGTGGTGAGGGTGATGACGACGAAGTAGATGGACTCAAGGGTGCTCCAGCCTTCGATGTGCTTGAAGATTACAGCTGGAAGAGCCACGAAGATGAGGCACCCAAACAGGATGAAGAGCAGCGTGGAGATGACACGGATCTTTGTCTGGCTGACTTTCCACTTCTGAGGAAAGAAAAAAAAATTTAACGTCAACTTAAATGAGCAGCGTTAACAGAAGAGCACTTTCAACAGTGTAGCAGGGCAAACAACGAGGCAGATGGGGTTGATGATTTTGAATCACCTTTTTAATTGTTTTTCAGAAATCTCTTTTATTCAGATGTGATCAAAAACAAAGCTGCAGTGTATACAGTAATTGTTAGATGGATGTCAAGCTGCTAAGTTAATAAGAAGTGCTTTCACTCCACCTTAGGGAACTAAGGATGAGTTGGCACCTGATTTGAGGTGCTTGCCAAATTAACACTTTGCATACAGTTGTGGTGGCAGGTATCCTGATGGATTCTCCACATTTACAGCTTGTGCAATCTGCTGTAATTATGGCAACTGCATTTCTACTTCAGTCCCTCTTTTCAGTTTCAGTTCCAGTGCAATACAATATATTTTGCTTGTTGCTGCCCCTCCACTTGAGGTTACTGCTTTCAGCTTGTTCCCTGTGCATCATGCCCTTTTCCTCTCAGTTACGTAAGCCCAAAGCGGACTATAAAGAGCAGACAGACCTCAGATCCCTGAGTCTGTGATGTTCCATGCCTTCATTGCACATTGCAGGCAGCCGGAGCTCGGAGCAGTAACATAAGGATTAATTTAGAGATATACTCTACAGAAATCCTGACAATGCAGACTTGGCTCAAAACTAAGGATTATTGTTCTCCAAGAGGACTTGGGAGGCTGAGGTTGTTAAGAAAATTCATTGCACAGCAGTGATTTCCACAGTCCATCTATTTCTGTTGTTTGAATGAGTGTCCAGCCTCCCTCTTCCTCTCCAGGGGCAGGGGGTGACAGAACCAGCAATGAATTGAGATGATAATTAACCTGCTGCTGCTTCCAAGTATCAGGTAGCTGAAAAAGAGCTACTGTCACTGCCTTCTTACTAAGACTGATATATCCTGGCAAAAATACCAGGATACAATGGACTTCATGCATCTGCCTACAATGGAAAACCAGTTAAAAATGGTGGAATTAAGTAAAATAGTCAAATATTACTACTTTTCGTCCAAATTAAATATTAACATTACAGAACGAAAGGTTTAAAACTGTAATGACAGTGGCATTAAACTGTAATTTTAATGGGAGTCAATGGGACGCCAGAAAACGTAGCTGATACAACATAAAAATCTGAATAAAAATAAATTGAATTTTTGACAAATCCTCTAATCATCACCAAAACCCTAACCCTGTCATATTCATATCACAGAAAATATCTAATAGTTTTTATGGGTTTTTTTAATGAATCATTAATAATTAATATCAAACTGGCATTCAAATGGTTTTAAGACTGGAAATGAATGTTTGGTATTTTTAAGCAGGTCTGAAGATGTTGAGGTCATTTAAGAAAAAAAGAAAAAAAAACATTGATGTATTATGATTTTATGGGAGTTTTTCCCCCCATGTACATTTTTGTCATGAAGGTCCCCAGAAGGTTTTTCCGACACAACACATCAGATATCATTAGACTGCATGTAAAACATTGAACAAAATTAATATAATGGTTTTATTACATTAACAGAGTTCATCAAGGGCTATTCAATACAGCCTCATGACAAATTAGGTGGAAATAATAAGAAAAGAGGCTTCGTGACCTGAGATAACTGTACTTTGGAAATCATTTCAAGGTCTCTTTGTTTCTAAGTTCATAACGAGATGTTTTATTTTGAAAGCCATTGTAACCGGAAAGACTGAGCACGTACCACTGTTCTGATTGCTGATTGGTAGACAGAACGCGAGGGAAAAGGAGAGACGGGAAGAGAAAAGAAAGGGGAGGCGAAGCCGAAGTATTAATCCGTGGGAATTATTAAATTAAGTCCGTGTTCCCGACTTTCTACTCGTCAGTCGTGAGTGGAACAATATAAATGTGTTGTGGACAGCTAAAGTTACTTCTGCTCGAAGTTTACACTTAGTTTTTCCCGTGAGCCTCATCTTGCTAAGCAGCAGCGTGTGTTAGCCGACACTAGCTAGGTGTGGGAACTGTTAGCTGCCAGAAGCTAACTCAGCTTCTAGTACATAATTCTAAGCGTCTGGAGTCGAAGCTTTGAAAGCCAAGCACCCGTCAGCGCGACCAGATGAGGGCCGAGCTTAGAGATCAACGTCAGCAGCACATTCTGGATCATCACCACCGCCACTTTTCTTCCCCTGAGAGATGAAAGCCGTTGATACAAAGAAACCCAGCATTCATCAGTTCAGCTTCTTCTATGGTAACAGTGGATAAAGAAAGCATCAACAGTTGGAGGTATCTTATTTTATTTTGTTCATTCTAAACAGCCATTAAGTTTTGGGCTGCACCGCTCCCAAGCCACGCTTCAGGCCTGCACCTTTTGTTATTTTATTTTATTTGACTAATTATATGCCAGTTTGCGTATTATGGGAAGTGGGCCCACTTGACCAGGTTTATATTTGTTATATTTGTGAGAAATAAGATGAACTCCTGCATTTAAGTTATATGTGGAAATACAAGACTCAGCCTTTTAAGTTCACACGTGTGTTGTTTTTTTATTTCTTGTTGAAAGTGACTGAAACAGTATTTTAGTTTGTACAGCACATCCAGTTATAATATTTAAAGAACTCAGGGCCCATACCAGAAGAAGGTGATTGGTGGGCTATATGAATTATCTTTTAAACAAGAATGCAGAGGCTTTATGAGTTTTAATGGAAAGAGCAACATCTTGGTTGAGTAGGTCCTGATGTAAAATTATTGAAAGTCACATCTGTTATGAAAGCTAAATGTGTTGTAAATATTCATACAGCAGTGTCTGAAGTTACAGCAATAGCAGAAGAACTTCATAGCTTACTATCCTAGATGATTAGGTTATCAGAAATGAATGTCATGGCGGGAACTAACACATCAGTAAACACAAGGGAATATCATTGATTCACATTAGGAGGTTGCTTCCTCATCAAATGCAGCTCATATGGTTGGTTTGACTTCCTGGGCTGAGTAGATGAGGACAGCAGGGAGTAGCACCCACATGAAAAAATTAGGTTTAATCTATAACCTTTTCTCTTTTATTCCACCTGGACATCCAACAGCCTGTTTTTAGAGCCCTTTAAAATGATATAATAATAATAATAATAATACATACAATTATATAAATAATAAATGTATTAATATTTACACCAATTTTCAAAACTTAACATCCATTGTGAAAGGCCATTTTTGTAACAAAAAAATCAAACAAATTCATGTTAAATTAAAAAACTATTAAAACTCACTTAAGTAATGTATCTCACCACAATCATTTTCTCCACTTTGGCAATGCCCTTCCCAAAAATAGTCCCGAGCTGGTCCCCAACACCAGCCAGCAAGAATCCAAACAGGGGGATCCCCAGCAGGGCGTAGACGATACAGAAGATCCGCCCTCCTTCTGTATGAGGAGAGATGTTCCCAAATCCTGAAAGAAATCACAAACAGAAAGAAAATAAAATTGTTCAGGTGAAAAAAAAAATATCTAAAAAAAAAACATTGAACGCAAAACTTCTGCTTTGAATGCTAATTTAAAGGGTTTTTACATACAGACAATAAGTCAGTGTTCCATATCCTTAAGCTAAATAAAAATCTCATTAACATGACTTACAGAGCAACATTGTTTTAGCTAGAGGTGCTATTTTTCTGCTTTATCTCTGAACTCAGGTTTTCCTCACTGTTTTTGTTGAATAAACAATGATGAGACAAACAACATAGTTTGACATGTCAAAGCTTTTATGTTTTAAAGGACAAGTTCATTGTGGAATATGTGCGGAAGAGCTGCCGTGTAGTTCATATGGCTTAGACAAACTGCATGCTGCAAACTGTGTTTGCTGCAAACTGTGTTTGCAGCATGGAGCTCTTTGTAACCCAAACCTTCATGATGCACAGACGCAAGGGATTTATGCAAAACTAATCGCGTTGACAGCAATTCTTTAAAAGTGCAAGTATCAGGGTTTGTGCCAGGGTTGTCTTTCTTGTAGAATTCTTTTGGGGCTTTAATAAGAAAATGTACCTAATTAATAAGAAGTTTTACAATTGATTACAAAAAAAGTGGTGGAGCAGAGGTGAAAATCTACTCTGAGAGCTTGGACTGATGCTGTGTGAGGAGCGCTTCCGGATGGGGGCGGGGTTTATGCACATTCAGAACACCAACTGTTTCGTGTCAGTGTCCAAACAATCCAGCAGACCCCAAAAAAATCTATATTTGTAGCAAGTTGCAAGAGGGGCGTGAAAACTCGCTAAGCATACCCCCTAGGTCGCTAAGTTGGCAGAAAATGCAGAAAATGTTCTTATTCTCTTTATTAAGCCTCCAGTATAAACCTAAACTTTTGGGTAGGCAGAAAAACTTTCTCACAAAGCTTGACTATGCTTTTCTATGAATGCCGATAGGCGCAGGATTTTAGCTTCGATGTATTTTCAGCGGTGGGAGATGACTAGGAGTGCAAAGGCTCTGACTCACGCTACAATACATTATTCACACCCTCTGCTCTCACGGAGCTCTGACATGAATGAAAAATTGAGAGAATGAAGAGAGGTATTCACTGACTTTTACATGATTTATGTTATACATTAACACACACATCACATGTGTTTCACGCACAGCAAGACAAATAAATGTTACAGAAAAACCTCAGAGACCAGATACCTGACTCCACAGGTTTGACAACATATGCTATCAATTTCATTATTTAATATTTTATAAGGCATCACCATAATGAACTACAGAACAGTCACTTTTTTCATTATTAATGCATTAATCTGTCTTCACACGAGCGGCAGGGTGTCTTCTAAAGCCTTTCCAGTTGCAGTGTCACCTAATGTGAGAAAAATTGTCAATCAAATATTAATTTCTTGATTGATTCATCAAGAGACAGGATGTCAAATTAGTTTTTAACACCATAGGTGACCTTGTGGAGGAGATAACAAACAGATACTCTAATTAGAAGCTGCACTTAATTAATCATTCTCTATTAAGTAAATCAATCCTTGTTTATAATCTCAGCTTGAATTCTTTCTCAGTGACAGACAGAAGGCAAGTTAAGCTTAAAAAGGCTTAGTGAGAATATTAGTTGCACTTCAGCTCAGTTTAAAGTTTTTTTTTTACATGTATTTGTCTGAAAAGGTTTTTTCTTGTTTTACTCTGCTTATATTTCTGCTGGTGCCAGAGATGTACCAGCTCAGCTGCTCTGCTATTCCTTCAGTGAGTTCCAAACCTCACTTCTACAGACATTGCAAAATAATATTTTTTTAGTAGAAAGCCCCCAGTTCACGTCTTTCCGATACCAATGAGTAGTGGCAACAAACACATGCTGTAGTGCATTGTACCACATAGTCAAAGCTTATGTTTACACTCATAAAATGATGCAGCATGATTTACACAAACAGCTTACATGCATTAAACTCTCACTGCTGATTACATATGCAAACTAAAAACACTTAGAGAGTACACACCTCTGCCAAGCCAGAGAAAAACCTCAAAAGGCCCCGCAGTCAAACAATGTTATATTATAACACCGACTTGAAACTGGAAGAAGACCTGTTGCAATGTTTTATGATGTTTTGGACATGGCTGAATGCATTTGTAATCTCCCTGAGCTGCAACGATGCCAGAATGTGTTCATTACTGAGCTCTCCACCTGTGATTCAATAAATCCATATCAGCTGAGATCCAGCGCTTTTTTCTTTAGCATAATATGATCCGTTTTTTATTTTATTTTTTTGTTTTTAGAAATTGTTCTGACCCAAATGATTGACCAAAAATATAAATACATTTTTTAAAAAACAACTTTATTTAGTTACATGTTGGCTCACAAGTCAATGTTGCAAGAAAGGAAGTATTTGACATTTTCTATTTGAAATACAAGATCCAAGTAATCCTGTGTCTATTATTGGTTATTTATTGCTTTGGATGATAAAAAATATATTCAAAAGGAGGAAAATATAGCCTCTGTAAACACTGCTTTTATCACTTTTTAAAACAATGCTGCATCTCCAAGGTGTTAAAATGACTCCTTCAAGTGGTTCTAGCAGGTCTTTTCCTTACAGACAGATGGACTTTATGTGAACAATAGACATTGTTAGACCAAACAAAGCACCTTCTCAGGAATTCAGGTTGTCCAAAGGGCACAGAAATATAAGAAAAGAATATAATGTTAGTCTGTAAAGTTTAAGAAAGGTTTCTTCTCAGATCTATATCATTACAGTAGAATATAAAAACTGAAGAAAAGCCTTTGGGAAAAGAGACGGTGAACTAAGTCATTGCTGCACATCTTTAGTTCCCATGAGAGGTCTGGATTGATGTAGGGAAGGCAGCAGGGACTGCATAACTATTTCAGTTTGCTTCCTTCATTAAGGGGTTTGTTGATATACTTTCTTTCAACTATGTCCATACAATTAAATATTAATCCAACATCGATTTACAAATGTAAACAGATGCAGAGACAACTTTAGCTGGCTTAAACAAAGCAGGTGAAATAAAGGTGGAATGAAACAACAAAATGAAGACACTTTTACTTTGGAAAAGCTTCTCCAGATGTGATTTCCTCAACAGCATGAAGACAATCAGGCACCAAAGAAAAAACACAACAAACCTAATCTAATCTAATCTAAACAAACCAGGCCTCATGTCAGAAAACACTGTTTTTACTGTTTCAGTTATCTTAACAAAAAACAGAAGAAATCTATGTTCACTAAATGAAACCACAGAGCTTTCCTATTTCTCGGTTTCAGCAATCAAACCATTCAATTTCCCTGCATAGCCCTCCAACTTTCACACTAAGAAAAAAGCAAGAGAGAAATGCTTCTTTGAATTGTGTATTTTCTTTTGAACAAGGAAAATAGGAATCAATGTTTTTTTTAGCAAATAGTTGAGATAAAAGTTAATAATAAAGTAATTACAGTGAAATGATTAAAATTTGAAACAGAAACAGGATAACAAAAACTTGCTGTTCAGCGAGGTTTATTCAATCAATTCTTTACTGAGAATAATGATAATCACTTAAAATTTCAAATGGTAGAGCAGGATGACAAAGGGATAAGAGAGCATCTCAGTCTCCTCTAATCCAACCTCAGTAACAAAAATTTGTAAAGAGAAGCTCAAACTTTGTAAATCACTACTGCTCGTGATTGAAAAGTGTCTTAATCTCAGATTTGCCACATTCAGATTTTACTCTATGGATGAATAGCTGACATAAAAGCAAATATTCCAATGCAACTGTAACATTTTTGCCACTCAGTGATGACCTCTGACAGACTCCTGGAAGCCATGCAGCGCAACATCCCACCACACAGACAGCTGATAAGGTGCAACGATACAAGTAAGCCCACCGTCTATAAAGGGACACTGTGTAACTTTAGACCCAAATATCAGCCTAATGTGAGTAATAATTAATTTCTGGGGTCAGTGTACAGTGTTTGACGCATGTTGGTGCTCCTATGGGGCTGCCGTCTACCAAAACCAGATATCGTTACTTTGCGGGAGCGGATCCGACACTCATAGAATCATGTGACCTGCAGTGTTTTGCTTTACGCCCCCCCTATATACTGTAAACACAGAGGGCTCGGATTTCTGCTTTTCCCTATTCTCCCATCTAAAGTTTCTAAAGCTGAACAAAGTAAAGGCTGGTTTATACTCGCGCGTAGCCTCCATGCGGCGGGACCCGCAGAGGCTACGCAGACCCTCTGTGTGTTCATACTCCTGCGTAGGGAAACGCGCCGGGTCGCGGTGTTTTTTCTGGCTCTACAGGCAGCGACAGGCTGGTACCGGTCAATAAACTCCGGCAGGCAGAGTTTTTTCAGTGCTTCAACATAAAAATTTACAATCTATTGATTTCATGAAGTGATCAGTCTTTAATAGCAGCTGTTAAATTAACTGCACAGTCCGATAATTTTCCACGTGAGTCATTACTGGCGTCTCCGTGGATTTTGTGTCTCAAATCACCAACGCAGCTGCAGGATCAGTGAAGTAAACTATTGTCAGATTTGGAAAAGTGC